>CM053791.1:371448892-371748892 GCA_028749045.1 Cupressus sempervirens | reverse complement strand
AGCTTATTGACTATTTTAGCAGCCAAAATAAAATTTTGCTGAGTTAGACATCTCAGTTGACGTCCTGATTTCCGGTTGCATTTTCACTCTCATTTTCCTAAAATTTGTTGTGCTGTTTGAGCACGTACTATTGGAAAAAGTGACACCCTGCCATCGGCCTGCTTTAATATTAGACCCTCCCAAAAATATTGATAAAACAACGTAGGACATGGCAATGAGCATTTCTAGTCTGGACTGGCTTGAAAAGTATCTTCTTCTAATCACTAGTGTGAAGGACCACCTCGTATCCCACAACAAAAAGAATAATTTTGTTGAAAATGTTACTTCTTTTAATCCGTAGAGTCAAAAGGGAAACATACTGTAGAACACCAACAGCAGAACTTTAATATCTGGACAGTGGACAATAAAGCATGGATGCTCCCAGTCTTCAAGTTTCCCCAGCCACATTCTCCTGATCTTTGTTAGGTCGTATGATTTTATCTTTTATAATACCAAGGATATGGAAGGATTTGATAAGATCATCATTTTGGGGCAACCTTCATCTGATATGTGAACATTGAGGGATATCTATTCTGTCAAGGTTTTTGAGGACTTGAACCTGACCTTTTTGCTATTATGAATGTCATTCAATTTAATTGCTTTGTTGAGTTTTCTAAGTTCTGCACTTGGTCCACCTCCTTGAATGCCCATTTGCTTTTACCAATTGAGCTCATCCAATTTGAGATCCTCTAGTGATATATTATTTGTCACTTATGTAAAGAGATTTTCTTTGAAGATTGTTGAATGATTATTGGATACTTGCTAGAAAACAAATTCTCACTAGGCTCTTTCCAAATCTTGACAATCATGTAAAGTTGCACAAACTTAAACGACCAATAGTTCTTGAGGCAATTAAACTAGAACAAACATGAGGAAAACTTGAGTAGTGTACTCCCCTAACTTGATGAATTAGGTTATTTTTTGTGGCAAACCCCTCATTTTCACAATTTCAAAAAGAATCATTTTGCTTTAAAATAATCGAGTAAGAACTCTTGAAAAAGGTCTTCTTGCCTTGAATGATTGGCCGAAATAAGTCAAAAAGGCTGAAATAAAAACTCAAAAACCTAAAAATCCTTTAAGGGGGTAATGGGAAAAGGACAAAAACAAACCTACCTCTCATTTAGAATTTACCTTCCATGGATGCTTTGGGATGAAACCTCATCAAGGCATTATTCCTACTTCACTGTTTTTGTGTCACGTCCTTAATCCTGGAGGCTGACTTGCACAAAAATTAATAATAAGTATACAAAGACATTTTTTCAAACACTTATTTAATTAATATCAATCTAAAATAAAATATAAAAAACCAAAATTTTGAAATTTGTGTTTTGGTTCCTAAGCTTGCTGGTTGCCCTAGACTTAACTATACACACGCCACATGAGGAAATCTATATTCGTTGTCTTTTGTTGGCTGTTGGAAGGCATCAAATTCTTGGTGAAGTTTTCTTTTGTAGCACTATCTACAAAAAGTGTGGAAGAGGTTAGATGAAAACTTTCAGTGCTCTCTAAATCTTGCAATCCTGTTCCTTAAGTACTATCCTTGCCCCATGCAGGTTTGGAGCTAGCAAATTATAGAATTGGAGCTAATAACTAATAAGTGAATCCTCGGAGGCAAAAACATTATTCAAGGGCAGTTTAGGGACCTACTACTGCAAGTCTAAGTCTGAGTTTAATTGGTGGATCCTGGAACACCGCAGTTCAGGCACAGTTGTGTCTACCATTAGCAAAATCAAGGCGACTAGGGTAGATACAGATTCTTTTGCTCACCACATTCCTGTGATCCAGCTCATTTATCCACTGCCATCATTTCATGATCAATACAATAATCACATCTTTGTAGAACTGACCAGGAGGTACTGAAGGGACCACATTCAGATTTAGATTGATAGAAATATCACATCAATAGGGCATTCGTTGCTTAAGAAATCTTGCCCAGAATGGCCACAGCTGTAAGTGGTAGATTGCTGATAAATTTCTGAATTTATATGGTATTTACAAGTCCTCTAAGAGCACTTAGCAAATTGAATGAATGCCTGAAAGATTCTGTAGACCTAGATTTCTGAATATAATCTAAGCTAGAATGGTGTTGAATTTGTTGTATTTGAAATGTGGCAGTCTGTTGTTAAAATTGTATTCGTCAGTTTATCTTTATTTGAATTGGAAGAGAAGAAATTGTTTAACACATTGCAATCAGGTTATAAATCACTCACCTTAGTCTAGGTTTCTTATATTGGTGTTAGAGCCCTATTTCCAGCCTTCTTATATTGGTGTCAGAGCCCCATTTTCAGCTTGCCTATGAATGTGTGATGCAGATTCTTGAGTTTGAGTGGTAGAGAAATAAGTTATCAGTGAAGGGAGAAGAAGAAACAGGAAACCGTGGGTGACAGAGATGATAGCTCTAGAAATATCCTCAGGGAAAGCAAGGAGTTTCAGACTACATATGAGAGATTCTATGCCTGAGACGGTCTGACTTCTAAGAGGCCTAAATCATCACTTAAGAGTGCTAGCAGGTCTAATCAAAGTGGTACAAAATGGCCTAACTCTGACAATGATAGGGCTTTGATTAGAATCCAAGCTCTTTGAGGACCATATTTTATGAAGAGAGGAAGAAATATTTTGTGATGAAGAGCAACCTACTTAAGGAGATGAAATGACAAGATATTTTGATGAGTATAAAGCTCTAAACATTGTTATCCATCATGAAATGTCTTTTGTGAAGTACTTTGAGCTGAAGAAACAGAGTAGGCATAGGAGGAGAAGGTATGGGCAGGTGGCCCAAAAGTATATATACTACACTGTCTGGGAAAGATTACATTACCTACCTTTGATGAATTGGGAAATTTCTTGATAAGCCCATGATTTAAAAAAATGGACGCATACTTCTCTTTGAACCCAATGTTTGAGAAAGTTTGCCACTTTGCATCTAGGGGAGTTGCCCATGATGGCATGGTTACCCAAGGGCATGATTCAATTGTGACAATGGAGGACTTCAGCCAAGGTTTGGTTGAAAGTTTTGATAGGAAGGATTTGAAGATTCACTTTAGTGAGCCGGCACAATTGAGGCAAGAGGGCACAATATAGCATCCAAATTGTAGAATTCTAGAGGCTACCAGTCATGGCTCTAGATATGACAGAGAGGAGGCCTATACTATTTTTTGTGGAAGGCCTATCCAAACTATAGCTATAGGACTCTGCAAGTCCTGGCAGGACTTCGAGTTCCAAGCCGAGTTAGGCTTGCAGAGTCTTTTGGTCTTTGCCAGCTGACTCGGCCGAGTCCTGGTGAGTCCTTCCAGGTCTCCTAGAGTCCAAGGATTCTGCTGATTCGACAAGTCCTTTCAGTAGGACACTACCGCAACCAGCCAATGCAAAACATGAAAAAAATATTTTTAATTTTTTTTTTTGTGTTATATTGCCATTACAAGTTTAATATTAAACAAGTGATTACTTCAAATTGATCAAACAACAGCAAACTATCTTATATTTTACAAAACATATCAAGGATGGTAGATGCTCTCAGCACAGTAGTAATCTCATTGCACATTCCAAAATAATATAAAAAACAACATTATTCCTTACACTTGATCGATAACACTCATTCCCATATAGTTTGATATTTAGACAAGATAAGAATCATAACATCCATAGTTTTCATCTACTTGAGATCAGAATTGCTAAGAAGATGCCAGTTGGAGCAACTCATACCTAATCAATGTATTTCATTTCTTTAGCCATCCATATTGAAGCCATCTAGTTCAAATAAAAGTTGAATAAGGTTATTTAGTATTATACACGATCTTATTGCTCAAGACATTTGGATATAGGAATAATCATTGCAATCCCAAGATCATTTCCAAGATTTAATATCATTGTATTAGTAATGAGGAAATAATTTATCACAATTAACAAATTTCTACTATTAGGCTGTTGCTGTTTAGTCTTTTCTACCTCCAGTCTTAGGGAAACAATTTCCAAGTCAAGCTTCTTACATTCTAAGATTTTCACTTTTAAGTGAATTATCAAAACATCTTCAATGCATTTGGCTTCTTCAGCTCAAGTCTTCAAATCCATACTTGTCTTCTTGGACTTTTCACTATCTTCTCAGATTTCATCTGTCACCTTTAAGTTCTTGAGTCTTTTGATTTCATCAATGAGTAGCTCTTCCTTCAGATCCGCTATAGTATCCTCCTCGCTTTTGATCTTTTCACTTTCTAATGTCATTTTTTTTAACTGGCTTAACGTTAACTCATTTCCTTTAGAAATTCAAATTTATACTAATGTGATTAAATTTAAACTTGTGTATGTGTGCAAAGTGGCTTCTATTTATCTCAATCATTGTGTCTTCGATGTTAATTAATTGAACGATGCATGAAAACAAATTTAAATCCTTAAAAATCTTTGAATTTCTTGAGTTTTTCAATTTCCAGAGTCTTTGTTGAGTCTGGACAACTAGTTCGAGCCTAAGCCTGAACCTAGCTTGTCGAGTTCAAGTCTTGTACCTATGATCCAAACTACTCAAGGGGTTGGTGAGGGCATTTGACTCGAATTCATTATAGGAAGCTATTAAGGGAGCCTTGAATTTGGAGGAATGAGTCACAAGAGATGAATTCTATTCAAAGAAGGTACCTTTAATTCAGCACAAGATGCCTCCTTGTAAGAGTATTTGGCCACCTATAACATTACCCTCAAAGCTGAATCAGATTGAGGCATCCAAGAATGTACTTTAAAGGACAAATCTATGCTTCACATGTAAAGATTCATGGCACCTGCATCACATGTGTTTGGGGAAAGGTCAAATACATTACTTATAAGTAGTTTTTGACAAGGATTTTGAGTTAGATAAACTTGTGTATGAGGGTTTTGTGAATGAGGTGTTATAGGGCATCTAGACACACACTTTTAGCACTATTGGGGGCATATAGATATCATGCGTTTCCACAGGATTATTTACAAAAGATTTTGAATGGTTAATATATAGTGGCAAAGGGGTGTACTATTCCATGTAGTTGAAGGATTCAATTGTTGGAGTTGACTATAGGACACAAGATGCGAGATGATTCAATGTTATTGGCATTGGTGAGATGAAGTTGGTGTTGGGAGTACAATGGTTGCATTCACTCAGTGAATATACACAGAGTTATCAAATCATGGAGTTGAGCTTAAATCTAATGGGAAGGAGTAGCTTTTCATGACCTTCCCAATGGAGTTTTCTTGGCGATTTCAACCCAAATGATGGAGAGTTTTTTAGAGAGACTAAGTGGCTTGCATAGAAAAATGCCTAATTACAAATACAATCCATCCAAGGATGTGAGGTCCTACCATATTGACCTTCAATCCATCTTGGATAAACATAACAAGGTATTCAACATAATTCTCCTTGGATTACAACGAGGTAAGGGCTTTCATTAGGGATTGAGGTGGGAGTGAAACTCATCATCACTACACCTTACCAACATTTGAGGAGATACAAGGAAGATTTTGAGAAGGCAAATAAGGAACTATTGGGCATGGGGCATATATGTCCTAGTTCAAGCACATTTGTTTTGTTCGTAGCATTGATGAAGAAAAAAAATGCAACTATAAAGATGTGCTTCGATTATGATACCCTCATCAAAAAGACAATAAAAAATCGTTACCCCATACCAAATATCAACAAGTTGATAGATGAGCTTCATGGTGTGATGCATGTCTCCAAGATGACTTATGATTGGAGTGTCATTCGGTAAGGGTTTGAAATGAGGATGTGGACAAGACATCATTCACCTTTCACTATGGCACTACAAGCCATTTGGGTTGATCAACATGCTTGCCACCTTTTAGTCATGCATGAATTAGGTATTTACTTTGCAATTAAGGAAATTTGTGGTAGTTTTCTTTGATAACATCTTGATTTTTAGTAAGACACGAGGGAACCACTTGAGGCACATAGATAAGGTACTTGGCATATTTGAGCAGCGTTCATTCTATGTCAAGGCTTCCAAATATGAGTTTGGTTTGACTAATATATTATATTTTTGATTTAATATTAGTGCCAAGGGATTAGTGTGGATAAGAGGAAGATAAACACAATATAGGATTGGCCTAGAGCAAGTCTTGACACATTTGAGATGATCTGTGAGACTTTGCCACTTCTATGGAGGTTAGTTAAGGGGTTCTCACAACTTGCAGCTGGATTAACATATTTAACATAGAAAGGAGCTTTCCCTTGGAACCCCCTAGCATAGAGAGCTTTTGAAAAGTTCAAGGAGGTAATTTGTTCTCGTGCAGTTTAGCCTATTCTTGTTCTCGTACTTTCTTTTGTCTAGAATGTGATGCTTTAGGAGTAGGAGTAGGAGTAGTTTTTGTGTAGAATGGGCACTTAATATCATTTGAGTAGGAAGCTCAAGTATATAGAACGAAGCTTCTCTATTTGTGACATTTTGGCTATCATGCATGCACTAGCCAAATATTTAGACAATACTTGGTTTGTGGGAAGATTGCAATAAAAATATATTATAACAGATTGAAAATCTTCATCAATTAAAAGGATTTGAATAGTAGACAATAAAAATGGGTAAGAAAACTTCAAGTCAATGATTTTGACGCTGAGTATTCAAGGGAAGTATCAATGTGATTGCTGATGCACTATCTAGGAAACCTTATTTCTGCTCTATGACTAATATATCTTTTGATTGGAAGATTTTTTTTATGGCTGAATATGCTAAGAATACAATTTCTATTGACATTTTGGCTAGAAAGTTGCAAGGTGATTGATGAACTCATCCTTTACAAATATCAGGTATATTTGGTACTAGAATCAAAGGTGAAGTAAAGAATCTTTAGGGCATATCATGATATAGCACTTGTTCGTCATCCAGTTTAATATAAGACCTACTAGTAAGCAACTTGTTTTCATGGAATGGGTTAAAAAATGATATGTTGGAGCATGTTAGGGTTTGGTGCACTAATTAAACAAATCAAAGCATTTATTTCCATCTCCTTTGTTCCAGCCCCTGCCCATTGCAAACCATAAATGGGAGAGTATCTATTGGCAAATAATTGTTGGATGTTGTCATTGATGGCAACACATCTCATTGGCATGGTGGCTTGGATTGACAATCAATTTTGCTAAGGGTAGAACTTGAAAAATGCCCAAGTCCAAAGTAGGGATTCAAGATACAGTTGGACAATTTTGATCAACGATGACAACAAAGCTATTAGATATGGTCACAACTTTGGGAACATGGTATATATAGTGCATATATGCTTCTGGTATGGTCACTTATGTTTATGTGATGATTGACATATGTTTTAGTAGTCCAAAGTATAATTGGTGCAGTATAATAGTGGCACAGGACAATTTGGCCTAGCAAGTTGAATTGTTTGGACATGATAACCAAGATATTAACCCTTGGAGAGAACAATTCTATTTTGCTTATTGAAGTTTGTGCTACACATTGTGTGAAGAGTTTTGTAAGCTGACAGGATAAATCATTTGCAAGAGTATAAAGGAAAGATTTATTTGTACGCAAACATAGGATGATGATGGTATTATGATGGTAGTATGATATGTGCGAGCCTTAATGCTGGAGCAGATCAAATGCGAGCTTCATTGAGGACTAATCAGATATTGTGATGTTATGTATAGTTCTGTAATTTTGTAATACTTTCACTATATTTGGACAGTGAGTTAAGGTGGATTTAGCCTTCATTCTCGAGTAAGTGTGCTCTCTTTTGTTCTCAACTCCTAACAGGGTTGTAGGCCTCTAACAAGGTCTAGTCCTTAAATAGGGACATATGTATTAAATGCTATGTAATGACTCCTAACAGGGTCAGACCTCTTAATAGAGATTTCCGTACTAGTGCATCATCTTGTGGGTACCATCTTCATAGAGGTTTTCCCTTGGCTAGGGTTTCCTCGAGAACAAATCATAGTGTCATGAGTTCTCTTTTGATGTATGGTTTACTTTTATGCATTGTGCTTTGTGGATGTTTATGGTTATGTTATAAATTATTAAATTGGTTTGGAAGTGCTGCAACATTGATTCACCCTCCCTCTCAGTGTTGCTTGATCTTAACAATTGGTATTAAAGTGTAGTGTCTCAGAAGAAATCTGACAATTTGACGAGGATCTTGATGTATTCAAGCAACCTACATATTAACTTCAATGCAACACTTGAAGATCTGAATAAAGAAAATGCAGGCAAGGAAAGGTTGAAATTAAAGCTTAGAGATGCATAATATTACGTCAGAAAGCTCACGGTATCATATTGATATTTCAAGACTAAAGAGAAAGGAACTTGTTGAACAGATCAATGAGCCTAAAACAAGTGAAGATGAATCAGATCTAGTTGAAAAACTTCAGAAAGAGATAGAAGCACTTAGACTTAAACTTGGGATTACTACTCTTTAGATGGCCAAAGAGATTGAGGATCGAAAAGAACAAAGAGAAAATCTTGAAGCAAATCTAAAAAGAAAACAAATGAATGTTATGATCAGTGTTACACGGGGACTCACACCCCCTCCCAAACCTCGGAGTACCCGCCCCTGAGACGTCCCCGCACTGGGTACTCACGTACCCAAGTACCCCCATCTCCACCATTCCGCAACCATGCTGCTGAGAGTATGGGGACTTGGATTTCTATTTGACTTTTGTTTTTTGAATGTTACTATTGGGTATGTAATATGTTACTATGTTGAGTGTTCATTGGTTCTAGTTCATGTTGCAATTTGGCTGTTCAAGTATTTTAATTTGGTATGTTCTACTGAAACATCATTTCATAACAAACATTTCAAGTTCTATATGTATACTATACAATACTCCTCCCCTTGCCACCGTCCCCTGGCCGTCCCGAAAATGAGGCCCATTTCCCCCCATCCTGGAAACTTGTTCCACCGTCTCGCCATCCCGACATACCCCAGTATTGGGGTAACATTAGTTATGATTTAAGTACTCAACTTGAACAAGTGAAATTGGAACTTGAAGATTCAAGATGTAATTATGAAGAACTTGAAAAGTGCACAAACATTGTCAAGGGTGAACTTGTGGAAGTGAAGTTATGCCCTCAGAAGCTTTATTCAAGTAGTGATAAACTTGATGAGAAATTGCAACAGCAGAAACCTAAGGGTGACATGATTGGAAATGGTTACTATGATGGTGAAAATTCTAAAGCAATAGAGGAAAAACCAAAGCAAGATCCTATTCAGACTAAAAAACTGAAAGAGTAGACAAAAAAGATCAAAGGAAGATGCTGCATGCAACAAGTATGCACACATGAAGAAAGATTGCGAAGGTAATATTGATACTAAGGCTTTTATTGGTGGTTGTTTCAGTTGTTGGTTTTATGGGCGTAAGTCAAATGAATGCAAAGCTAAATCTAATTAGAGGACAAATGATAGATCTATTGCTAGATCTAATGTTAGAAGACCTATTAGGAGTAACAATGTTATGTCTACTAGAGTTGCATGTTACAAATGCAACACTTTTGGACATGTTGCTAGGGATTGCATATTGCAAGTGAATTAGAATGGGGCAAGGTATAGAAGTTTAGTCGTTATATGTTTCAAATGTAATAATCTAGGGCATACAACTAAATACTGCAAATTTAATGGATTTGTCAACAATACAAGAATGCCCAATGCTAGGAGTGATTACAATGGAAGAAGGAATAATGGATCAAACTAGGTGAACTATGAGAACATCAATAAGACATTTGTGAAGGAAAGCAAATGTGGAAAGAAAAAGATAAGAATGCATCATTAGAAAAGGGAGAGCCAATGCCAAGCATTAAACCCTCTTCATTAACTTAATTGGCTAGTATAGCCTTAGGGGGAGCAATTGTGCAAATAATATCTTTTCTCCGTATTCACAAAGTTAAGTATTGCGAGCTTGTATTAAGATGATTCAAGGTAAAGAGACTCAATATTTGTAATCATAGACCTTAATGAATTGATTTGAGACGTCACTGTGAGTTTTCATGGCTACTATCTCTATAGCAGCTTTTTCTTGGATGTGATGTAACACAATAATTGCAGATTAGATTGCACAGATGTAATAGGTAAATTGGACTCATTCTTCACCATCTACATTGCCTGAGCTTGAGTAGAATCAGTTGAAGGAGATTTGAGTAGTTGTGTGAAAGTTTTTGTGCAAACCCTACTTCAACAGCTTAAAAGGTATTTAATTCATCTTGTGAGCTTTGTTTGGATTTATTCACAGTTGATTTCAGTTAAGTAGAAGACACCACAAATTTATGATGTTAAGGAAAGAACCCATTATCATTTCAAGAAACATCCTTTCAAGTGCATAGAGGATGATTTTGAGGGTGTGTTCTCACAGATCCACAACAAAGTTTTACACAGAGGATATATCCATTGCAAATATGAAACCATAGGAAATGCCAACATTTGGAGTGATTTAAAGGATATCCGATATATATAATGAGGATAGGGCCTACAAGGATGAATTCAAACACTTAGAAACCCTAAATATTGTGCAAGTGATGGATTTCGAAGAATTCAAGGAGTTAGAATGGATCAAAATTGTGTTGAGTAGGATTCATGACCAGTTCTTTTGGTTAGGAGACCAACTAGTTAAAATTACCAAGGAACTTATTAGGGTTGCAAGTAGAGTGGGTTTAACCATGGAGGAAATTCCGTAGTTAAGTGTGCTTGAGCTAGAGAAGTACTAGGATGAGTGACCTCCCGGGAAGTCCTAATGCTTCACCTCTGGGTGCATCACCTAGATCCAATGAGTGTTAAGTGTTCCATTCGTTCTCGTGAGAGATGGGTTCAGTGAAATAGTACTCAAGAAATACGAGTCAATGAGTTTGACTCAAAAATCACACAGTTAAATCTTGATAGCAATATCAGAACTTATTCATTTTGTTACTAGATTTGATAATGTTGGGATTGTGCCTACTGCGATGAATTTAGTGAAGAAGGAAGTAGAGAAGAATATAGGTTCTAATTGGGACAAGCAAGCAATGATCCTCACAAATATTAGACAGAAGGATGTGAGGTTAATGCGGGTTACAAGATCTACTACAATAAATAACTCCATGTCAATCAGTATCATACATACAACATATATAATGGTAATTGAATATGAAAAAACTTTGACGTTTGTGAGATTTAAGGCAGTAGTTATTGGAGAATATTAGCAGGATTAAGCATGATGGGTCACAAGTGTTTAGATTTAGTTCACTGATAGTTGACATTGTTTTTGGAAACATATTATTCATAAGTTTCCTAACATGCATCCTCATGCATAGAGAGATAACATACATACTGCATTATTAATTACTAGTGATTACAAAATGTAGGACAAGAAGATGATTGTCAATAACCTATTTGGTTTGTTCAAAGGTTTCCAAAGGGAGATGAAGCAGAGAGTGAGGATTACGAAATATGCAGATTCTATGTGTTTTATGGTGGAAACTGATAGTACATGTATGGAGGCAGTTGAACCAAGGGTTTAATGGATCCCTCCCATGAGATGTGAGGTAGACCCATTCATTGTGGTGCAGTATGCAGATGCGATTCTTGCATTTGTTAAGGACCCTGATGCAGAGAGATGGGGTACTGTAATGTCCCCTTTTTGGGACATTAGGACATTTAAGGACATATTCATGTAATATTTAATTGACTTATGAGAGCATAATTTAAATTTATAAAAAGGTCAATTTAATATTAGAAAGTGGGCTAAAAGTGAGAAAGGAGGAATAAGATGAAAAGACAGGAGAAGGAAGTTTGTAGGGTCACATCTTTGAGTATTAAAAGAAGGAAGGCAGTTCATTTTCAGCCACGGTTGGATTTTGGATTTGATTTCAGATATCTCTTTTTTAGATTTGGGAAGCTTCAGCTTCCATTCAGGATCTGAGGGCAGAAACCCTCAAGTTCTTCTTGTTGAATCAGACACAAACCCAATTTAGTTTTAAGGTGGATTTGAGACAAAATTCACATTGCACATATAGGTTCTTTCTTGTTATTTCAATATGTCTGTGTTACTGTATTTAAGGTTGGATTTTGGTATTATGAAGTTTTTGTATGCTGGTTTATAATGCAATAATATTTCTGAAGATATCCATATGAGCATATTGTTGGTTATTTTGTTAGTTTTTATTGCATGAGCCATCTGTTGTATTCAGAAATTTGTTTGTTGGAAAACTTGGGGAAAATTTTCCAATGGGATATTACAGTAGTATTAGAGCATTGAACTTGCCATCCTATTGGGGCATAGCCGGGTTTAATCAACAATTACAGATTTGCAAAAGGAGTAATAAGTATTTAGAGTTCTGAAGAATACATTAGGAATTTGAAGTGTATAGAGTTGGGGATTTGAAAATATGCTGGTCTTGACTATTGGAAGATTTATTTTATTGAGTTTGGTGTGAGCATTGAGAATTTTTTTTTTTTTTTTTTGTGACAATCCTTGTACGTTTATAAATTATTGAAGCTTTAATGTAGTTAAAAGTTTAGAGGGGTCTGTGTTTGGAAAATTGCATGCGTATTGAGGAATCAAAGACAAATCGGGTTTTATTAATATTTTAGCAGGGACAATGTTGACAAATATTTGTGTAAAATTCTTTCTAAGCAGACTCATACAAGGTAAAAATATATTCTTTGATGCTTATTATTTTGTCAGAAAAATATGTTTTGGTGGATAAAATATTTGGCATCCTCTCAAAATAGTGCTTGATATCGAATCATTGGCTTGAGCTTTATAATGTGCGGATACAAGAAAGGACATATAATATAGTTGGGAGAAACAACTCGAGACTGTGGATGAATTAATTTTCCTGAAGTGTTCATATGATTCATTGAGTGGTTGCAATCTCCTAGCATCTAGTTCTACTAAACAACCCAACATATATCATTTGATTGCAGTTTTGTGACATTAGAAATGAGGTAAAGTTTTGGTGCTTAGACAATCCATGAATCGCAAAACCTCAACAACTATTGTAGGGTGTTTGGAATTTGAGAGAAAATACTGAAACAATAGAATTTTGAGGAGAAGATTGTCTACACCCAACTGGGTTTTTTTATTTGTCATGACAATTTGAGATGTTCAATCCAGTGATAAGCTTGGGGAAAAAGGTTGAGTCGAGGTTGTCAATACATAAAAGCTCGTTTTTCTGAACAAATTGTACAAGAGGATTTTGGTGACTATTGGTTTTCATAGACTTTTGTAAGCACTGTTTCATATTTTACCGTATGTTGAGTTCCTTGGTGGAACGACAATAATGATGTTGAACGATGGTTAATGTGGCATAAAAATTATGTGTTGCTTCAAACTAAGGTAATATTTGCCGATAATCATTTGATATGAAAACACAGTTGTCATTGCTGTAAGTTTATTGGTCACTTCAGAAGATTTTGCAGTTGGAATCCTTTAAAACAAGTGTTGCCAGCCATTTCATATTCCCTTTGAACAATTGATGACAATTTGGCCAGGATTTTTGTTAAAAAGATTAGAAGTTTTGTAGCAGTGAAAATATTAGGCGCTTGATACAGTTAAGGTGGAGAAATAAATGATAGTGTGCGTTTCTGAGGTTGTAGTTTCCAGAGTGCAATCATTATTCATTTTTCTATGAGGATGAATTCTGTCCGGCCTGGACATAATGACATGTGCGATGATTATTATAGATGTGTTATGCACGACTGTTGGAACATGAATTGAACTTTTATGGAGAAACTTCATTTGTTGAGTGTTGTCGTCTCGCATAGCATCCACATGGGCAAGCTATAGGGGGGAATTTTTGAAGTTTTCTGCTGGAAAGTGTTTCACAATATCATATGTTGGATGTTCAAGATCGAATGTGGGGAGAGTTTATTAGAATTGTCAAACTATAATTTTGTTGGCTCTAACCAGTTCAGAAACATCCTGCCATAAATCCATGTATTAGCTCCTGTGTGGATCACTAGACTCATAGAGAGGGATTTTTTCTTGGAATCAATCACCCGGGGTGTGAATGTTGGAGTTACAGGCAGCTAGACTAGCCATCCCAACCTTTGGAACAACATAGCATAATTTTATGAAGATGTATGTATGAGCTTCAACAGCCCATATATCTGTAGTTGTATGCATCTAGTTACAAGTTTGTAATTTTTTTCCCTCTGATCTCTGCATTGACGAGTTACTCTGAAAGAAGAAGATTTGATGTAGATCTGAGAATACATATCTTGGAAATTTGAGAAGGGGGTGCATACCAGTTTGTTGTTAGATCTAATGTTTGGGTCTTTGACAATAAGCATCATTCTTGCAAGATGTACTTTACATATAAATAAGAGTTGTTATATGCAAAGACACTACAAGCAAACTATTCAACAATATAACCATGAAGGATAAAGCATCAGGGGAAAAGGAAATCAGTGCAAGGCAAGCCCATTACAGTGATATTGAACTGCCACTGAATATAACTACCCTTGAGAAACTCAGGTTAGCAAAAGATTTCATCACATGCAATCTGCAAATTATTTAAAGGGAAAGATTAAAACATAGCAAATATAAAGTTTTGAAACCATATCATAAGACAAATTTCAACAAGTGATCTGCATATCTGATCAGTATTATTGGTCTACTTTAATACTCATACGAGAATGAAAGAATTTTGTTTGTAAAGATGAAATGCAATTGGTTCTCAAAATAATTCAATCACGCCTTCAGCAATGAACAATTTTAGAAATTCGCAGAAGGAAAGGGCAATAGAAAACAAGTTGTACATCATGGGATAGCAATTGGAGTCTATGCAATGTATTGATGGTGTCCTTACAGAATTGGAAGAGCTGGAGTCTGGTTTATCTAAAGGGGTTCAAGCCGATCAAAGTCTTAAATTAGGCCTTGTAGCCTTCAATGGTTGTCTTAGTACAATATTGGTTCATGGAGCATTTGAGCGTAAGAGTCAGACTAATGGTCACCTCTTGCCTCAGTGAAATTATCAGAATTATGACACCGATCACACCTAACAATGACAACATATTAAAAGGGGTATTACAGCTGATTGTGGACAACTTATGTGGGCTACATGATGTCAAGGGCTCTACTTCTGGTAAGAAGGTGAAGATCTTAGAACTCATGGCAAAAACCAGATTTTTAATACATAGTTAATACAATGTTTCTTAAGGGAATACAGGAAACATTAACCAAACAATGTGAGAACTTGCATAAAAACCATCATTTCACTAATCCTAGACGAGAATAATGACATATGTAAGCAATTAAAATCAAATTTTCTGGCTATGTGGAGAAAGGAGAATACAATCTCACCCATAGCTCACAAGCTTTTGGAGGAATTAATTGAACATGAGTTTGACACATTCAAGGAATTTATGATTGAACACGAGCTAAGATCAGCAAACATACAGGATGCAGGATCTTCCAATTTGAGTAGGAATCAAATGAGGAAAACACAACTTTATTTTAACAGCAAGCAATCTTGGTCTCCTGGTCACCTTTTTGAAGAGAACAAGGAAGAAGAGATAGCTTAAGTAATGCAGTTCAGCATCGAGGAAGTTGAGAACTCCATAGACCAACTCTGACATGATGAAAACCATGAGATGGAACCAGCTATGGATGATGGTAAGGATTATACTAGCATCGTATTTGGTGAATTTGAAGTGATTATTGACAAACATATTAATGAGAATGTGTATCTACAAGATATTTGCAAAAATGAAAATGAGCTTCTCTATGAGGATGAATTATTTGAAAACCATAATTTCATAGTTGATGAAGGAATACATTTTGAAATGGAGAACAACTCTAAAAATGATGCAGCTGAAAATGAAATTTTTTCTAACCAAGGGAATGACCAATCTAGAATTCAATAGCTAGAGCAAGATGAAGTTACTATAGGGGCTGATTTGAAGGGCCAAGCCGAATTTATATGTCGAGATGATGATTTTGGAGCGTATTATTTGGAGGACAAACTGAAAGTATCGGCTGATATGGTCATCACAGCCTTAGTGTATTTTGATAGCATTCATAAAAACATTGAAAAAACTGTGGCAAGTTAAAGGTGTCGAATTGGAGATAATGAATGAAATTAATAGTGCCTACCTTCACACTCTTAAGAGGGCAGTGGAAAGAAAGAAATCAGATTACTTGAAGTTACTCAAAGATAGAGATATGGCTATCAAGCACACAAAATAAAAAGATGAGGTAGATGAGCTTTGCCTTCAATTGAGTATGGCCCACTACTCCTTATATCAAGCTGAAAATCAAATTTCTATGACAACTACTCCCATGGAAGATGTTCTTAGGTCTAAAACCAAGGAAATTACTGAAGCCAAGGAAATCATACAAATGGTAGAAGGGATTCATATCCTTGGTGAGAATGAGAGTGAAAGTAGTATTCCCACTTCACCATATCCATATGAGACACTTTATGCCAAAGAAGGCCTTAAGGACTAGCAAGAAGTCAACTACGATAATTCTTATTTTTATAACAGTAGTTATACACCTTCACATTATGATGTGGACAAAGATGGACTGAGTGATACTACTTTTGAAACTACGTGTGATGGTCATCATTTCATTGATGGAGATGTAGACTCGATTGATATTACATGCGGGCTAAAAAGTGGAGGACAAATAAGAAAAAAAGACAGGAGAAGGAAGTTGAACAATATTAGAAGGATATGAGATAATAGTAGATGGATATGTCTTTTTGGGACATGAGGACATTAAGGACATATTCATGTATATTAAATTGACTTATGAGAGTATAATGTAAATTTATGAAAAGATCAGTTTAATATTAGAGTGTGGGCTAAAAAGTGAAGGAGGAATAAGACAAAAAGACAAAAGAAGGAAGTTGAAGTGTCACATCTTTGAACATTAAAAGAAGGAAGGCAGTTCATTTTCAGCTATGCTTGGATATGGGATTTGATTTCAGATATCCCTTGGTGAGATTTGAGAATCTTAAGCTTCTAGTAAGGATTCGAGGACGAAAACACTCAAGTTCTTCTTGGTGAATCGGATGCAAACCTGGTTCATCGTTGAGGTGGATTTGAGACGGAATTCATGCTACACATATAGGGTCTTTAGGTTGTATTTCCAGTTTGTCTGTGTTACTATATTTAAGGTTGGATTTTGGCTATTATGAAGCTATTGTATCACTGGTTTATAATGCAATAACATTTATGAAGATATTCATATGAGCATATTGCTGGTTTTTATTGCATGAGCCATCTATCAGTTGCCCTACTACTATAAGGGTTGCTTATCTCTCAATTCTGTGGGCGTTCGACCCTACAATTTTTGTATTCTGAAACTTGTTTGTGAGAAAATTTGGGAAAAAATATCTAGTGGGATTTTACAGATACTTATGAGGAGAAATACAGTAAGCTATGAAAGAGCTTACTAGAGGTTCTAGAAAGAGAAAGATTGAGAAGATAGTAGTCTAATAGGAGAAAAGGAAGGTATTACCAAGGAGCAGATGATCACTCTTAGGAAGGAAAGCGAGATGGTTAAGAAAGGTAAAATTGATGTCTCTACTTCTGAGAGACTAGTTGATGAAGCAACTAATGATGTGCAGCCACTGGAGGTACCAAATATACCATCATAGGTGGTCGAGAGCAACAAGGAAATCTACTAGGATTACTTCACCTGCATAGGAAGAGAAAGTTGTTGTAGAGGCTTCAATGAAAACTTCTAGGACTCTTAGACCCAAGGCCAAGGCTAAGGGGCCAAGTCCAAAGAAGACCAAAGTTTTTGAGACCAAGTAAGCAGTAAAGGAGAAGGAACCATCAACATCAGAGGTAATGAGGGATGATGAGAAGATTAGAAGCCAGACATGAAAAGGATAACTAAAAAGATTGATAAGGAAGGACGAATCAATCGGTTAGAGAAGTATTATCATAGGTATGAGGTTGACAATCACAAGTTATTAGAAGATTCAATCATTACTTGTTGAATTTTAAGAGAAACTTGATAGAAATTCAGGGGAGTATCCCTGATGAATTGTTTGAGAGGCTATATATCAAAAGACAGAGGTCATTAGAAGAGGATCAAAGGATTAGAGAGAAAACACTCCATAATATGTGTTCTCTAATCACTTATGATGAGATGAACAATAGTCTGAATAGGCTAAAGAGAAGATGAGATCCAAGATGAGGATAATTAGGATTATGGTCATGAAGTATGAAGAAATTGGAGAGGAAACAAATAGGGCAATCTCTAAAGTTCTGATGGAGATTGACTATAAAGATTTGCTAGCACTGCTACCTAAGCCAAAGGGGATAACCATTAGAGAGCTAATAGTAACACCTATTGAGGAAGAAAAATAACTAAATCCATGTTTTAGTACTGCTTAACAACTTGATTTCTTCGTATTAGGTGTGCCTATCAGTTTGGAGCCTTCTAAGAGAAGGATTCATTTCCAGTGAAGCAATTAATGAGATAATGCTAGAAGCCTAAGATATGGTAGAGGAAGCTCAAGAAGTGGAAGATCAAGAGAAGAAAGAGAGAAGATTTTATGGTAGAAGTTGAGATCAGAGAGGTGATCAATGAAGGTAAACCTTCAATGATCACAATTGATGAAGTTGATCAGGGCAGTATTTTGGTGGAACATTCGTCAACACAGCAAGTTGAGAGTAGCATTGATCCTATTGATAAGGGTGATGTTGCTAAAAGGACAGAGATGATAGTTGGTGAAGCAGAAACACTTATAAAGACTACACCTACTTCAGAGAGACCCACATTGTTGGCAAGTGATCTTAGCAAAGCACTTGCAAGCGTGGATAAGGAAGGTGATCTTGAAACATTTGAGGAAGACTAGTTAATGAATATTTCCATGATGGCTTTTGCTAAGGCAAAAAAAAGATCTGAAAGAAAGACAAAGAAGAAAGCAAGAGTATTGAGCAAAACATTAGATAGTTTTAACAAAATCTTGCCTATTCCTATAACTTTTCAAGGTGGTGATGTTGTAGATAACATGGAATGAGTATTGGATGAGTTTGATACTCATTTTTAGTCATCGGAGCAAGCAACCAAGGACAGAGCAAGCAAGGAAGGCTGAAAGATTTAACAAGTTATGTGTCTCCATCGCTAGTGACACAAAGCTAGTTGATGTGCATATGAACGAGGTTAATACTTGTCTTTCTGAAGGTGAAACAATTTATATTCGTTATATTAGATTAGTAAGATATGTAGCTGATATTGATATTGAAAAGTTGATTAAGGAAGAAGAGGATAACTTAGAGAAGTTAGCTACTGCTTATGAGAAGTCTAGTCAAGCAGTGATGATTTTGCTATGGTTAGTAAAATAATGGATAAGATTAGTATTCTTTAGGGAGAGAAGGATAGAGTATTGCAGATTTTGCAATATCGAGGACTTGATTACTCCTAAGTTAGAAGTGATGTACAAGGATTTGGAGTTGCTTCAGACTAACCAACAATCTTATGCACTTTCCAGACCTATTGATTTAGAGGCAGTAGAGATTAGGGCATATGCTCTATGTGGATAGATTCAAGTGACAAAAAGTTAGAAGATAACATGAGATACAAACATTTAGGCTATGAATTTTGCAAACATCTTGAGGTTTGTGTAAATAAGGGTTACCTAGATGCAAAGTTTTTGATCATTGTATATAAGTTTTGTATCTCACCTTTTTTATTGATGTCAAAGGGGGAGTGTTGGAGTGAAAAATGATGCATGCATAGTATTGTAAAGGTAAGTATAGTTAAAGATGAAATGGTACATAAGGCTATTAAGAGCATTTTTATTTTTGGCATTGACACTTCATCATTTTTCACCATGTGCTGCCATCAGTGCCAAAGGGGGAGATTGTTGGCAAGTGAGTGTTGGAGTGAAAAATGATGCATGCATAGTATATTATAAAGGGAAGTACACTTAAGGATAAGATGGTACATAAGACTATTAAGAGCATGCTTTTTTTTTGCATTGACACTTGGTCATTTTTCACTAAGTGTTGTCATCAATGCCAAAGGGGGGAGATTGTTGGCAAGTGAGTGTTGGATGAAAGTTTGGATGTCGTCATTGATGACAACATATCTCATTGGTAAGGTGGTTTGGATTGACAATCAGTTTCGCTAAGGATAGAAAATGAAAAATGCCCAAGTCTAGAGCAGGGATTTAGGATACAGTCAGACAATTTTGATCAGTGACAACAATAGAGCTATTAGATATGGATAGTATATTATAAAGGGAAGTACACTTAAGGATGAGATGGTACATAAGGCTATTAAGAGCATTCTTTAGTTTTTTGCACTGACAGTTGGTCATTTTTCACTAAGTGTTGTCATCAATGCTAAAGGGGGGAGATTGTTGGCAAGTGAGTGTTGGATGAAAATTTGGATGTCATTGATGACAACATATCTCATTGGTAAGGTGGCTTGGATTGACAATCAGTTTCACTAAGGATAGAAAATGAAAAATGCCCAAGTCTAGAGCAGGGATTTTGGATACAGTCGGACAATTTTGATTAGTGACAACTGACAACAATAGAGCTATTAGATATGGCTACAACTTTCATAACATGGTATATACAATGCATATATGCTTCTGGTATGGTCACTTATGTTTATGTGATGATCGACATATGTTTTGGTAGTGCAAAGTATAATTGGTGCAGTATAATAATTGTATAGGACAATTTGTGTGATCGGGCAATTTGGCCTAACAAATTGAATTGTTTGGACAATTTAATTGCCTAGGAATGTTGGGATGACATCCAAGATAGTAACCCTTGGATAGCAGGGTTCTACTTCTCTTATTAAAGTTTGTGCTACATGTTTTTTGAAGAGTTTTTAAAGCTGACATGATAAATTATTTGCAAGGGTATAAAGGAAAGATCTGTTTTGTATGCGAACGTAGGATGATGATGATATTATGATGGCAGTATGATATGTGCAAGCCTTGATGTTGGATCAGATTAGATGCAAGCTTCATTGAGGACTAATCAGACATTGTGATGTTATGTATAGTTCTGTAATTTTGTAATACTTTCATTATATTTGGACAGTGAGTCGAGAAGATGGATTTAGCCTTCATTCTCGAGCAAGTGTGCTCTCTTTTGTTCTCAACTCTTAACAAGGTTTTAGACCTTTTAACAAGGTCTAGTCCTTTAACGAAGACAAGCACTAAATGCTTTGTAACGACTCCTAACAAGGTCAGACCTCTTAACAAAGATTTTCAGATTAGTGCATCATTTTGTGGGTATCATGCCCATCAGTGTTTCCTCGGGAACAAATCATAGTGTTATGAGTTCTCTTTTGATGTATAATTTACCTTTAGGCATTGTGCTTTACCGATGTTTATGGTTAATTTATGAAGTATTAAATTGGTTTGAAAGTGCTGCAACACTGATTCAGCTACCCTCTTGTTAGTGTTGCTTGATCCTAACAGTATCTCCATGGATGTGCCTCTTGAAAGTGTGGGGTAAGTGTTGTATCTATGTGGTTGTTGATATGCTGATTCAGTATGTCCATTTTCATGTCATTTTTGTAGAGCACAAGGTTCTACAAGTTGTTGATCAGTTCTTTAGGGAGATTTTTAGATTCCATGGGCTGTCGAGGAGCATCGTAAGTGATAGAGGCAGTAGGATTATCATCTTGTTTTTAGCAAGAGCTCTTTTGTTTGATAGACATGGAATTGCCCCCAATCACTAGATATCATCTTCAAATTGATGGACAATGGAAATCGCGAATAACTGGATAGAAGGTTACTTCAGAAATTATGTTATGGAGTAGCAAACAGCATGAGTCAAATGGTTGGACCCTGGGAAATATTGCTATATTTCCACCCATTACTTGTTAATAGATATGATTCCTTTTAGGGCAATTTATGGGTATGATGCTATTTCTTTCATGGATTTGATTTTTTCAGATAGTAGAGTATCGAGGGCTAATGATTTGATTCAACAAAGCTTGGATATTGTGAAAGCACTCAAAGAAAACCTACAACAGTCCCACAACCAGAAAAAGTTGTATGTTGATTGTCACCAAAATGAGATGGTATATGAGATGAGAGACATGGTATTTTTTGAGATAGCAGCCCTACATATAGTCTTCACTGAAAAAAAGTGTTGGGAAGTTAAAGCCTTGATTTTATGAACTGTATAAGATCATATGGAAGATTAGCAAGGTTGTAAATGAGCTGGAACTCCTTGAGAACTATAGTTTTCATAACATTTTTCACGTGTCATGCGTGAAGAAGGCTCTTGGATAGAAGGTCACCCCTTCATTAGAGTTGCCACCACTTGATGATTAGGGGAAGCTGATCCAAGAATTTGAAGTAATCATGGATATGAGGGAGAAAGTTGAGAAACAAGGTTATTCTGAATATTTGGTGAAGTGGAAAAATCTACTTGAGGATGCCACTTGGGAAGTGTTGATGTGAGTTTTGTTCCACTGCAACATGCAGAATAGTATTCCAAGATAAAACACCAAATCTCCAACTCTCTCTTGAATAAGGATGCTCATATACTGTCATTCCTGTATTACACCTAATTCCTACATAGTGGCACATTCTGATGTTGGTGCGCGGATATCATAATTGGCTGCTTAGTTGAAGTACTCGTGTCCATATTTTCTACACATGCTCATGGTGGCAATTAGTGAATAACACACATCTTGCTCAGAGTGAACCAACGGCATGTTATTGTTAGGTCCAACTGGAGGTCAGGATACACAGAGAATTTGAAAACAAAAAAATATTGGGAATGATTGCTCCTTGTCGTCACTGTGACTGCAAAAAGTGTTTGAGGATGATAATCTTAAGAGCAAGGTTGGATGTAGCCCTGATTAGAAGGTGTGTGTTCTTTACAAAACTCACCATCGGATTAATTGTGTTTGAGATTTGGAATTGAAGTGGTCAGCAATAACAGTTATTCTGGGAGTAGAACATAATCTCAGGTGAGTTGATTAAAAGCTATGTTCCCCGGGGATGCGTCCCCCCCAAAAAAACCAGTGTTTCGGGGACGGGGACGTACCCGTCCCGGAAACTTCATTGGGGACTTGCATCCGTCCCCAATTTTTTAACACACAAAAAATTAAAAAAAACTAAAAAAAATGTCACTTTTGCCGTCCCCATTTGCCGTCCCCCGCCGTCCCCAAAATTGGCCCAAAAAAATGCCGTCCCGGAAACCCGTCCAGCTGTCCCCTGCTGTCCCTGTCCTGGAAACTCGGGGGAACATAGATTAAAAGCCTATGGTTATCAAAAGGACCAGGTGAGTCATGTTGTTGCCATCAAGTTGAGAAAGATTGTATACTTAGAGGCACAAGCAACCATCTATTTTTGCAAGTGAGAAGAGCTTACAAAAAACTTGTATAGTTAATTTGTTTATGATTTCGTGTTCAGCTTCACACTACAGTTCGGATGAAGTTAGGCTAAGTCACAAGGTTCAAATTCGAATTCAAGTTCGTCGATCATAAAATTCGGATGGAATTCGGCAAGGGTAAAAATTCAGAAAAAAATTCGACATTAAATTGAACTTATATAAATTTATGTATTTTTAAATATAAGTAATATATCCCCAAAATTGTCAAAATAGTTTGAATTGCTAAACAATTAAACTAAATAACTTAATATTATTTTGAAATAAAATAATCACATTGTACAATATTATATCAAATATAATAAAATTCGGATGAAGTTTGGAAAGGGTAAAAATTCGCTGAAATTCGAACTTCATGGATGAAATTCGGTGTATCCTATGACTTAGAAGTTAGGTGTAATTACATCTTCCCAGGCTCAATTGAAGGAAGAAGGTAATATCTTCCTTGTGAGGAACCGAATCTGTCATTGGGCCAAAATGTGAAGGCTGCTGGGTAAGGAGATATGTTTGCTGACGCTTGAAAATAGTAATACTCAAGGACCTTGGGTTGACTACATATTGCAACTAGTTGTTGCACAGAGGAGACTCCAGGTGCTATAATTTTGATTTTCCTGATAAACATATGTTATCATTGTGCTCATCTACTATAGTGAAAAGGATTCTTTGGTGCGTTGAGTTTGTTAGTCGCTTGTTTGGAACAATATTATGTAGAAGTGTGCTAATGCATGTGGACTTTTGAAGAATTGGCTGGAAAGAACTATATCATTTGAAAATACTGTGACTATGTTACTGGTTTGATAAATATAAATTCTTGTAAGTTTTCATGAACTTTTCCAATGTTCAGAATTCTTGTAATGGACCAGTTTTTCTTTTCTCGGAAATAGATAATTTTTATTAACCTTAAAAGGAAATTACATCAAAAGATGAGTTCTGGGGCCAGCGGCCATAGACATGTCATCTCCCAAATCCAGCCATTAACAACCACAACATTACAGTATAAGCAAACTCATGAACGATGACACTACAAACTGACCATGTACAATCATGCCTTGAGTCGAAGGGCATGCCCACTACAGTGTAGACCATCTCAGGCAGAACCAGACTTTTAGAAACAAAAAGAAACCCTCCCAATCACCCTAAACTTCATTATATTTCTTGTGTGCATGTAAACGTAGAATTGGCATCCAGCCACACCACCAGACTATAGGGGATTTAACATTTTTCAAACAAAAAACTATTAGACACAATGAACATTTATGCACAAAAAACGGAAGTCAACGTCAGAAAAAGTAGTTGAACAGAAAGAACTTAATGGAGGTGTTGTGGCACCATTCCTTGGATCCTTTCACGCAACAAAGCATTGATCCTAGCTTCAGAAACATCCTTTGCATTGCCATAAACATCTCTTTTCTTGAAGCTAAGCTTCATCCTTCTCCATCCATCTTGACTTAGCCTTCATTGCTGCGATGTCCTCATTCAGAATTTGAATCATAACTACCAGTTTCAGTATGTACCACCCTTCCTAGCCACATGAAACCATTTGTTTCCAAATTTTTCTTCAAACTGCCACACAAGTTGTACATACTATTTAATTTTCTGGTATCTAGATCTTTTAATTGCTTTTTCATTTAAGCTAACTTTAGGTGCTCTATTTCAACTAGACTTTACTATTCTAACTTTAGTTAAGTCGTAGTTGAGCTCAATTTAACTCCGACTTTGCCTTTCTTTAGTTCTAGATTTAGGATTAGGGCATCTCTTGCTTTGTATAAAACAAGTCAGTCTTTTATTGTAACTGTATCCCAATTCATTACTATACAAACAATACAAAATTCTATGGTTGTTATAGGGCACATTATCTTTGCTTAATCTCTTTTATGTGATAGTTGTTTTGCATGCAGATGATTTTTGGCACCTGTGGTTGTTTGATCAACTCCTTCACTTTTTGTGTTGAGGGTTCTGCTCTCTTGTGCTCCTATGGTTTCTTTGCTTCTTTTGTGGCTTTTTTGGCTCAGTGGTTGTTGGTGATTTGAGCACTTCGCTTCTGGCTTTTTGCAATTGGTTTTGTTGGGTACGGTAGTCTTTATCTCTTTGTGTTCTTGGTCTAAACTTGATTGCCTCGACCTTTTTTAGGCCAGGTTTAAAGTGGCGTTTTTCATTAAGGACCTCTTCTATGATGTTGGAAGAGAATTTGTTCTTGATGGTTGTTGATAGGGCCCTTGTTTTCTCTCTTCTATTTTTTTGCCAAGGGTCATTTTAGTTTCCACCCTATACCTTTCTCTCAGGTCTCCTATTGAGTTGGCGATTTCTCTTATGGAGGTGGAGACATTCTTGGTGAATTGGTGTGAGTGTTTGTATCTTCAATTGGTGGTATCCTTGCCTATTCGTACTTTTGAGATGGGTGCTTCTTCTATTAAGGTGGAGCAGGCTTGTATAAGAGAGGCGGTGTGCTGTTTTAAGGGGGCTGGTACTGCCCCTTTTTTGAGTTTTGGCTGTTTGGTTGCTGATGCTGATTTAGTTGGCTTTTCTCTCTCTCTCTCTCTCTCCCTCTCTCCTGTTGAGGTGGAGACTTTGGATGGAGAAGGGAGCTTGTGGTTCTTCTGGAAGGTTATGGGAGTCTTTTTAAAACACATGGATCAGGTTATGGGAGCCTTTCAAAACCCTTTGGATTAGATGCGTCAGCCTATTAGGCTAGCAGCTTGTGTTTCTCTTGATTTACATTTTGTAGGCTGCTTCTTTAGCTGTTAGATTGGGCTGCTGTATGTATGTCATCTATCTATTGCAGCTGGTTTTATGTTTTCGCTAACATCCTAGTTATCTTAACAGAAAACTATGCCTTCACGTTTAAGCTAGTTGTATAGTTCTCAGCTATTGTAAGATTAAACTAGTTTGATTCCAAATTGATCTGCAAAATTGGTGAAAGAGTTGATTCTTTGATCAAAACATTTTTTGATATCATTAAGTTTGGCAACTTTATTATACTGTCTGCCGACAATGCTGAAACCTTCAGGCCTTTCAAAACATAGGAAATTGTTGGTTTTGAAGCAGCAATTAAGCCAGACAATACTTTCAAAAGCTCAATGAAATCTGAAGGTTATGAACTAAATCATGACCCAGAATCGTGTGTAGCTGTCTTGAAGTTAAGAAAGTTCTGTATGGACAGAAAATTCCACATCGAACTTGTTAAATGTGTGCAGCTCTGAAGAGTCATTTGGGGATTGTGTATAAACAAGGAGGAAGGATTACACAGCTGCCCAACCTGACTTCAAAAATGATAAATGGGTCAAACCAAAACCATTCTTCCACCAAGCAAGCCTTTCATAATAGAGATGGACCCGCTCATCAAAATAAAAGCAATCAGCAGAGACAATGGGCTTGGGTAAAATAATAGTAAATTTATACAATAGATGTTATTCCACAGATGGTAGCTTGCTACTATATGCTTCAGCCAAACACTTAGGTAAAAACACTAAGTGCTCTCTCTTGTGCTGTCAAGGCCATATCCAAATTTCACCACAAAACATATTCCAACATCCAAACAGGCCACTATCCAGTGGCATACTAAATAATCATTTACATAAAAAAAGAATGAGTTTACTGCAAGCAATCCAAGATCCTTTCTCAAATTCTCAGGGAAATCCATTGTTAGAACTTGCAGAAATTCATAGTTGCAATTTGAAGACAGCCAAAAGTTTCTTCATCACAATGACAAGCAATTTGGAAAGCTAGCAATTCAATAGATTTTCACCCCATTGGTTTCCAAAACCGCAGATTGGAAATCCAAGAGCCCGCCACTTCGATAGGATCTCACAATCAGTTCTAGCCAACGAACGAGAATCACCTTGATTCCCCTGCACATTAGGCTCTGCTGCACCTAGGCGGGTAGACCTTCTCCTAGAACTTGATCACTTGGTTTAGAGCTTTTCTACAACGAATTTAAGCTTTGGAGAGTTCATCAGTTGGCGAAGTCCTTGAACTCAATTAAAATGAAATTGAATGATGATTGTTTGAATTGAATGTTTTGTATAATGTTTGTCAATAATGGATTTGATGCTTGTAAGAAAGAAGTTATAGATTTTCTAACTTCAATAATAAAAAGACTAGTGCCTCTGCTCATTCGGGCAATAGAGTAAACTTCAGTGAAGATTTTCACATACAACTTTATAAAATTCTATGCACTTATATTGTCAACAATTAAATAATCAAGATGGGACAGATCAAATATATATGCAATCTTAAATTAGTCTAGATTGAACTTCAACTCCTCTGGTAGGGAGACAAACTGGACAAAGATACGGAAACAATTCGATATTTCACTATATCTATGATGATCACATTTAAGATGCTAAATGACTGTATCCACTTATCTTATATTTAAATTGTATACAAAATTTAAAAAATGATTACGAATCATCTGCAGTTTAATTCTCCATGCCTTTAAAAATAAACAAACGACTTTTTATTTTTATTATTAACATAAAATAATTGAAATCATATTACAAAGTCATATTAAGACGCACTTTCCTTCTGTACAAATAAATATATTACATCTAAAATACTTCTTTGTAGAATGCTTTTTCAAATGTGTTTTTTTTTTTTTAATGGGACTCCTATTTATAACATGGATATAAACAATGCGTCTTTTCATCTTTGTATCGCCTTGTAATAAAACAACTCTTCAAATTGTAATTGTACCGCTTCAGACCTTGCTACAACATAATTATCATTTGTTAATACAAATTCACACTTGTCTATTATCGGGCATGCTGACAAACTATTCAAAAAATGCCCCTTTTGTTTATCGCAGGGTGCAATATGAACATTTAATTTGCCATGGAAACATGAGGTAATAGATACGCGTAGTTCATATTCCCTGATATGTCCGCTACTATCCACCAATATTATCACATCGCTAACTGCTCTCTACAAGAAAGGACAAGAAAACTCTAACCATTATATCAGGATGACCCTTGAAATACTTATTTGGACCCATGTCAGATATTCATTGAAGAGAACAAAGCAATTGTTTTCTTATATCTGTTGTCTCTCCATTTACTTGTCAGACCCAACAACAGAGTGAGGCAGTTTGAAAGTCCAGTGGACGAGAGACCATAGACGGAGGGCAAAATATCTCTTCCTCATCATCGTGTGGCAACTGATTTGTATCATTCTTACTTCCTTACTTGATTCGTATTTGTCTCCATTAGGCATTGAATTTCTCCATCATATATAACTAATATGTTCACCACCAATTCGCTGCTTATTGGGCATATTTGATTGTTTGAACGTTCCACAAATTCATCACTGCATTCACATAGTTCAATTTTGGCGGCATCATTTCCTGTTCATCAGAGATTGCTGGGTGCATAGCTTCACTTATGACATGGAGTCTCATGACTTCTTTCTTTTCTGTGTGTTCTGCTTCTATTCGAACGACTGTTCATACTAAATATATTGCTTGATTGATATGGCAAATAAATCGTCTTCCATAAAAACTTCACGCCTCTTAATGTCTCTGGAAATCTTCATGTTATCGGGCCCTCATATTATTTCTAGGTCTATGATATGGCATGAATCGGTTTGGACATTAGATGCCCCAGTGTAAAGTGTCCTGGCAGAGATTTGCTTGTTCCTTCTTTTAATGCAGACATCGTTTATTATTGTTTGAAGCTGCTCCCGATACCTGCATACTTCCAGCGCTTAAATACCACAACGGTCTAATGGTCCAGTCTTCTCGAATATATCTGATCAATAACCTGTCATTGTTTACCATGGATATATTCTTCTTCCTGTAGAAATTCACTTAGGCTTCTCTGGATCGCCTCTGTTATTGGTGCCAGATTTGAAACTCATGAAATATGGGACCATACACAATGCCATCAAAATAAGCTTGGAAATATCAAACTTCCATCATCATTAGCTCCTTGATGATCAACATAACGAGAAGCCACAATCATCACCATCTGTCTCCGTTGATATAATGCCTTTGGTAATGTACATATCTGTCATTTTTATGTATATGTTGTTAATTCAAACTTGCTAGCTTCAAACTCCGCATCATTGACCCAAATGTATCCATCGTACAGTGTTAGTTATTGCCCAGTCTGAATCTGCATCATAATAGTAAAATGGTCTACACCACTGATATATTTTCTAACAAATCTCTTATAAAGTCCAACACCAAATATATGACAGGATAGCACATAAAATGATTTCATTAATTTAATAATATCTCTACTTGTTTACCCTTATTGAATTGGCTTCCAATATTTGCCAAAGTTCACTCTTTGCGTGAGAATCTAATACTCTCAGACTTCTAAATCTCTGCAATCTTCATTATTAGTTTAAATGAAGAATTTGGATCCATGGTCTCTCCTTCTATTGGTATGGCTGTACACGTCTCACATTCCCTTGGAGTCATGTTACATTCAGAGCGATATATGCTATCATTTTGGTGCTGGAGTGCTCAGGAAACATATACTTCTTTTAATATAATTTTGTTGTTGTATATGAATTTTAAAAAAATCTGTGTTCTGCTTTCTAAACCGGGTAAGCCAAGCTTTATTTTTTGATCCAACCGACTAGGCCGCAAGAACATCACCGTCCATTAATGACACTCTGTATCAATATATCTTATTGAATTTGAAAACCTCAAAGCCCAACTTGGCATCACAAACAATGTCTTTAAGTCTCAAACATTAGCTCTCAAATGGAGATCCTTAATTCACAAAAAATTGGGCTCCATCACATCCTTTGATCGCAATCTCAAAATAGAAAAGCTTCAACAAAACATAAGTATGATGTGATCAATTCAAGCAAACTTCTGTATATTTATTCATATGACTGAATTTATAATCCAGCCGTGGTCTGCAAACTCCTGAAATTTACATAAGGCTGAGAGCATCACATATAACCAAACTTACATAGTGCTGGAACACGAAGCTCTTCAAATTTTAACAATGAAATTAATCGATCATGCAACATTCAAAGCAAAAGTAATTGAACCCAAAATCACAATAGAACTGATAAAGCCTTTAACATAAGTCTTTTAAGTCTATAAAAGTTTAATTGAAACCAGCAGTCACGGTTAAAGTAAAATGTCAATCAACACCTACTACTTCTCTTTCTTCATTATCAGATCAACTATAGAAGTTATGACTGTCAAGGTGATGCTCTAATTAGTCCTCACATTTCACAAACTCATACAGAATTCTCACAATCTCAAGGAATACCACATTGCCTCCATTATGAACTTCAACCTTGATTTTCTTTATGGTATGAGCAATGATAGGTGGGACTAAAGAGAGGGAGCATGTTTTAGAGTATGAGGAGATATGCCCTTGGGTGCTACTGGTAGTTGGAGTAAAATCACATCCTCAAGATAGTGAGGCAACTCTATTGAAAATCAAAATCCTATCTATGGTTATGCACTTTACAAGCAAGACATTTGGATTTTTGGAGGGTCTTCCAAAATTTGAAAAAAAAAGAAAGATTTTACTATAGAGAAATGTAATATGATCACGAATTTAATCAAATAGAATGCAGAGCTAGATTAACTTAATGCATAGTTTAATCCCAAAAATGGGGACTAGTGATCTCAATTGCAGGCTATAAGGAAAATATTAGGAAGACGAACCAAACACCTTTCAAAGGAAAAGTGGAATGAGAAAGAAATCTGATGCAAAGTTCATATCTTTAAATCTTTTTATTTTGCAAAATATAAGGCTCAAAGTCTCTTTTCTTTCTTATACAATCTATTTGCAAAATTGCCAGGAGACCTTTCCTTTATGCCTTTGCTTACAATCTGTAGAGAAATATTTCCCCTTTTCACTGACTGCACAACCGACTTACCCAGGGCCTTACGTAAATAAAAAATATATTAAAGCTGTCATATGAGTATGCAAGTAGGCTCAAAATTATAAAATTACAAAAACAAATAGAAGCATTAAATGTTACATCTCAGTTCAAATTGGACTTGTATTTGAGTTTACCAACTTTCATTAAAGAGCTTCTTGTTGACTTTCTTTACTTTTTGTGGTCATAGATTTTTTTATTGATAGGATTTGAAATTAGCAAACACCATTTTAACTGTTTCTTTATCAATATAATTAGAATATCTGTAGTAAACATTTTTGCCAATGTAAACATCCAGCATCCTAAGAGGCACTTTGTTGTATTTGTGAGATTTGTTCTACAATCTCGACATGATACTTTTAGCTTCATGAGCTTGTTGATTGATGTTGCATCAAATCTGGACTCTTTAAATGATTAATCTTTTATTACCTTTTCCAATTGTGCTCTAAATGATATCCACTGAATAGATTGACTCATGTTCAATGTTCATAAAATTTGTATGGAATACCTTCGATGAACTTACACATATTGTTCAACTTGTTTTGGCAGAGCATAAGCCTTCTTGAAATCGCCCTTTCTGCTTCTTTTCATTTTATGTGTAAATGGAGATCTCTTCCATCAAGAGTTTCTTCTGAGACAAGAATTCACATATTAACTTTGGCCATTTCTAAAATTTGCAGAAATCTTTTTCTAGTCCTTGCATTTCAACATCTAATTTATCTTCCAGATTCTTTATGGGCTTCAAATAATCTTGAATTTTATGGTATAGAATATTCAATAAAATTATAAAAAGTTCATGAATAACTCTAAACCTAAGTTGGCTGGTTCAGGTTCAAGTTTGAGTGCAGGCTCTAAAAGTTTTTTTTAATGGGGTTTGGGTTCATTAGTACAAAAACATGTTCAATTTATCAGTGTCAAATTCTTCCTATTGAGCAACTGCAAGCTAAGAAGTGAGAGCATCCAAGTCTGAATGCATTGCATACTCCAAATCTTCGTCTCCTCTTCTTTGTATTCTCTATACATGTGCAAGATGAGACGTAAGTTGGAATGCACATATACTAAGTTCCCTGCTCTTTTTGATTGCAACCTATTGCGCTTTACTGAGTGAATGAAAGATGTGTTCCAATTTCTTTTTAATGTAAATGAACTAGCAACCTATGAAGACAAGACAAAGTAATTTTTTTAAATAAAATTATTAATTTCATTAAAAAAATTACTAGCAACTCATGAAGACAAAGTGAACTAAAATCTTTTAAATAAAACCATTTTTTTATGGCAAAAGTGGTGTTGGTTATCAAAATCGCTAATTAGAAGCCTACGAGCCTTGCCCACTCGATGCTGGGTATCTAACCGATTTTGGCCAACTTGACAGATTAATCTAATCGATTCAAATCCTCTGCGCTTTTGGCTCAGCTAGACCAAGGGCTGTTCACCCAAATCCTGGATAGCAAAAACTTGAATCCAAGATGATTTACAGCGGATTACAACATAAAAAGTAAATTTCTCAACTGGCAAGTGTTCAAGGAAACCTTCTGGATTATGATTAATTGTTTTTTATTTTTCGGAACTATGATTACTTTATTAGAATTGTATGCTACTGAAAGGAAAATTTTAAAACGAAATACTACTACGAATAAGATTCAAACTCTTAAAAGGAAAGAAGCTAAAGAGTTGCTAGAATATGGGTTGAAAATCATGAGCAAAATAATGATCGGTGCCAAATTTTATTGGGTAGTAGAGTCAAATATATAGTTCTCACATACAACTTTATGATGCTGATTATATAATATTTGTAAATGATTCAATTATTACAATGTCTCAAATTGTTTCACCTCTTCACTTATTTAAATCAGTCTATAATGTTTTAACCATTTAATGGACAAAATAGATACAAATAAAGAAAGCATTAATATTTGCAATATTTGTATTCATCAGATTTAAATAGGAGTGAGCAATTTGATTCACTTATTGTAATAACGAATTATAAACAAACATATAATGAGACAATCACAAAGGACAAATCATATAAATTTTATCTCTAAAACAAATAAAACTCTTACTGATTTTATTGCTGGAAAGTTTGTATTGAAGACACTCAGATTGCTAATGCTCTATTCAACACAAAGATTTGCAATCTCCACATTGCTTTGTTCAAACTCCAAAAATCTCCCTTTGAAGAAATTTAATAATATGTATATCTCAGAAATATGCAGATAGTTTTATATAATATGGGCTGTTTTTTGTTTAAATTTTACATTCTCCTATTTATACACAACGAAAAGGCACACTGTCTTTCCCAAAACAATGCATCTTTTCATAACAAATAACCAACCCATAACTCCCTCAATTTTTTGCACAAAGATAAACTTAAATCGGGCATGAATTAAGTTATATAAGACAAACGAAGGCTCCTATCATTCGAACTCTCCCTCTTCCATATAGATGTACACCTCACAAGCGTTGAACCCGACGCAACCTAGAATATATCAGTCTGGGAATAACTTGACAGCGCTTAATCTTCTAAAACCAATATCGTTAATGGCACAATTCTCCCGCTATCATGCATCCATAAACCTACTTCTCTGTAGACATTTCTTCATCACTCAGTCTTGATCTCTCATGCATAGAAACTCCAACCGCTCTCTTATTTTTTCTGCGTATTGTGTGATCACGTCTTCAGGAGGGTCTATGGTGGGCTTCTGCGAGGATTGGATTCTTCTATTTCCATACGTATTTAAGTGACTGCAACTTCAGAGAACTTTACCGGGCTGATACATCATTGTCGCTCCTTCCATGGTTTGTAATATATTTACATGTCAGAGAACTTTCTGTGCGACACTAATAGGAGAAATGGCAGATGTAATGTTTGAGTTATTGGTTCGATGCCTGTAGGATATATTCACCAATATAATTATATCCTCTACATGTTTATATGGTGGTGCACAGATAATTCCTCCGCAGTTTCCACATATTACTGTGTGTTCCTTCATTTAATGCAGACATCGTTTATTATTGTTTGAAACTGCTCCGGATACCTGCATACTTCCTGTTCGTATGCCCAAAAACCTGCAACAAACACAACATACATTAGAAAATTTATTTACTAAAATTTGCTAATACTGACTTTTACAGATGGAAAGTGATTTTTCGACAGCTTCTTGGATATAATACAGTCTTTCCTTACCGCCGACACATCAATCCTTCTTTATCTGTACTTTGAGAGAAAGGAAACGGAAACCAATGTTGTTTAATATTGCTGCATAACATGAATGGAAAACTTGGTCTCGCAATCACAATTTTGCTGCTACTCCGCATAGATATTCTAGTTTAGTTGCTCGACTTCTGTGATACAATCACTTCCATAAATACATATCTACTAAAAACACAATTATGTTTGGAGTCTCTGTCTCGTTTATATAATCACAGAAAGGAGGGATCGATATGTCTTCCTTTCTTTGACATTTGCTCTATAATTTCTTTGGATATATATATATATATATATATATATATATATATATATATATTGCATCTGCACCATAATTATGTCTCTCCATATATTATCGCTCTGTGAGATTATTGCTGCACTTAATGAGTGATATATGGGGCATCGTATTCAACTCAACTCCACTCCTGCGATATTGCATTGCTGGCAGAGACTTACTCTTAGATTTGCGATGAGAAAAGGCATTTGCTACATTATCCCAATACAACATTTTATGTCCAAGACTGAAGGATATTTAAAACTGTTTTACAAATATGCTTTCAGACTCATGCTTGTTTTAGGACACCACTGGCAGATCAGGAAACACATCGTGTAGAAAATACTTCGCATAGTATATCTCGAGATTACTTGTCTTTCAAGTTTGCACCAATCAAGAATAATCAATATGCTTAGCACATATGCAAGAAATTTGAAAACTGGAACAACTGGCAGTGATCCTGTCTGATCAGACAATTTAAAAAAATGCTCAATCCCACTTCAATATCTGAACCCTCTTGATAGCTGCTCTTGAGACCTACTGCACTCCTTAAGTCAAAAAGGAAACTAAGAAATTTTGGCTCCATCAAGTGGTAAGCCACTAATATATTTTATTAATAATAATAACTGGTTCAAGAGCTCATGGAGGAAAGAACCAGTGAAGAGAACTCCCAATCTTTGCCAAATACAAAAATGGAGATTCAAAATGTACCAACCTAACTAAAGATCAAGGTTTATAAATGGCCCTACAATTATAATACAGCTCTAATTATACTATTTAAAATAATTACCATCATTAATGACTATATAAGGGCGGACAATGCCATCTTCAGTTGAGGACCCATAGTTTACAAAAACTGAGATACCTCAAAGGTGAACAAAATTACATAACAAAAAGCCATATATTATATTAATAAGACATTATTATTATATTAGTGATATATATTATTATATTAATATTCTAATTCTATTGGTTTATTTATTATTTAATTATATGCTATATTTCAATCTTATTCTATATAGGGGACATCGTAGTCCACCCTTCCCAAAATTGCTCATTCTCTAGCAATTAGATCTCCGATGTGAGTGGTGTCTTAGTGTGTTGATATCCTATCCAGTGGCTCCTGAAAAAGGTAATTTCAACTCGAGGTTAGAACTGAATTACATTTAAAAAAAAAAAAATCATCAACTTGCAAATAGCATATCATTTAATTTAAGAACAATTCAAAGAAGTAAAACTTATCTTGATTTATTATAGCTTTTTCCTTCCCTTTAGATATGTGTTGCTCGATTCTTATGAATAAGCTTATGAGATGTAAAATCTCAAGAATGCCCTATACCAAGAATGGTGACATTCTCCCAGAACGCCCTCTACCAAGAATGACAACGCTCACAAAGAACGTCCTCTGCCCAAAATGGCGATGCTCACTGAGAACGCCCTATACCAAGCATGGTGATGCTCACTAAGAATGTCCTCTGCCAAGCATGGAAACACTCACTAAGAACACCCTCTACCAAGCATGGAAATGCTCACTAAGAACGCCCTTTGCCCAGAATGGCGACGCTCACGAAGAATGCCCTCTGCGAAGCATGGTGACACTCACTAAGAATGTCATCTACCAAGCATGGCGATGCTCACTAAGAACACCCTCTGCCAAGAATGGCGACGCTCACTAAGAACGCCCTCTGCCAAGCTTGTTGACACTCACTAAGAAGGCCCTCTATCGTGAATTCCTACACTCACCAAGAACACTCTCTGCCAAGAATAATGACGCTTACCAAGAGCACCCTCTACCAAGCATGGCGATGTTCACTAAGAACACCCTCTATGGTGGACATCCAAAGGAACATCCTCTGTGGCCGACATTCAAGAATGCTCTCTATGGCCAACATTCATGAAGAATACCTTTTGTGGACGACATTCATTACGAATGTCCTCTATGATTGATATTCACTAGGAATGCCCTCTACAAAAATATATCTTGGATCTCTAGATTCCCTTTAGGAATCTTGACATTCATCACCAATGCCCTCTTTCAAATCTAGTACATATACTTGTCAATTAAATCTCATACTTATTTATATCTCATCTTCCTTGAATGATCTCAATATATTCCTTGTGCTTTCATTTTTTAGTATTGCTTTTAATAGATATTGCCACAATAATATGTATTTTCTATTTTTGAATCAAGACTTGTCAAACCTTAGTACTGATTTGTGGTTTGATGTCCTTTCTCTTGTGACTAAATGAGGGGTATTCCTTTAAATTCTTTCTTATTTCATGATTTCCTCTTATCTTTTAACTCCGCAGGATGGCAGGATCATGCTCTGATACTATTGTAATGTCCCCAATTGGTGGGGTCAAGAATACAAGAAACTTGTATCTTATTCTATCTTTTTGCTTTGTCAAATAGTTGACTTGCTTTGGTTATATTCACACTTGAGCCTATTTACAATAGAGGTGATTGTTGAACAACTTTTACATTGATAAAGAAGGTTAGGATTTAATCAATGATATTACCACATACTCAAGCCTGACATTGAATTCTAGGAGATATCCTTTAAGCACTCGCCCGATAATAAGTTTTTACAAAAATGTGAAATTGTTATTCTTGAGTGATGTTGTGATCCAACCAAATTTATAAGAGTGTTGATTGTTCTTTTTTATTGTGCTTTTTAAATTCATCCGTTATCTTCCTTGCTAATTTTCTTTCCAAATGATGATTGAATCTCTAAGTTGTGTTCCCTCCAATAAGGATGTCTAATATATTTGATAGATATTATTTCTGTTGACTGTACTCCAGGTGCTATATCGCTTTTGCTCCCCGATGTCTAGGATATGTTAATATGTCGATTATTATTTTGACTCTATCGAATACCCACCTTAGGGATTTGATGCCCCTTGTTTGACTTTGTTGATTGTTCTTATTGATTGAACTTCAGTCACAATATCCGATTATCTACTTATCTCATGATTGCAGATTTGTATATTGTTCATTGCTTTAATTAGTATAATTTTATCGTAGTTTGATCTTGGAAGTATAAAGGATTGCTGGTTGTATCAAATCCTTTTTTAATGAGGATTGAGGAAAAAACAATTAAAAATCTTTTTTGTATGGTTCTGATATTTATATATCAATCCATAGTTCTGTTTGTATATTCTTTATTACACACTCGTCTCTCTATTGTATAATTCATTTATTTCTCTCAACTAGTGACTACTTCACTGAATGTAGAATGCAATAGGATATTCTTTGGGCTATTTAACTCCTTGCAGATATACACTTTACGATTGCTGTTTTTCCATTATCTATTACTTATTGGAAACAACATGCTCTAGTCATCATTTATTTTCATTCAACAAGAACATCATTTCCTTAAACAATAATATTACTCCCTTCTTATTCGATGATTATTTTTCTCAGCATAACTATTCTCTGTTGTACTGTGATTTGTTTTTTCCCTCTTACAAACATGTTCCCTCGCATGATATGTGATGTGAAGGCATCACAGACCAACTCTCGAACCAAAGTCCCATTTAATAGGCAAGCACACTGCTGATTCTATTGACATAAGTTTGAGCATGTAATGAATGCAAAAATTCATAAGAGGATAGTAAGCTCCCTTTGTTTTCAGTTACGCTCCAATAAGCATATTACTCATGATCCACACTTGTGTGTATTTATTCACCTCGTAGAAATGATGCTCCTTCTGTTATCTATCCCTCCACAGAGCCCGTGTATGAGTTTGTACATTTTCCCCGTGGTTGCAGATTCTTCCTTAAGCTGCCAACTTCAATCTCTGTAACTTCTGATGTCTTTATTTTTCTGTAATATCCTCTTCTATATTGGCTGCCTTAATATTACTAATTATTTCATTCACCCTTTTATATTGATCATGAATCTATACTTTAGTATTAGTGTATAAGGATTTACCATCTGCCTCTCTCCCTTCAGTCATTGGTCTTGATTGTGTGTGTGTGTGTATATATATATATATATAAATGTTTCTTTTCCCAAGGTATTTTCTCCTCCTTTTGAATCAACGGGAGACTTGAAAGGATGTCTCATCCCATCATATCGTCTTATATTTGCTTTTTGATTATATTTTATTGATAATTTATACTATTATAACATAATCGTATGTTATATTATCATATTCGTAATGAGATGTCATATTAATAATTTATTATATATCTTGTTATTATATCATTATGTTATTATTATATTAATAAGACATTATTTTTTTATTAGTGATATATATTATTATATTAATATTTAATTTTATAGGTTTTATTATTATTTAATATGTGCTATCATTTAATCTTATTCTATACAGGGGACATCGCCTGCAGATGCAAGAAAATTTCTCATTGCTGTGATCTTCTCTCACTCTGTTCCTCTTTTTAGATGACTCTCATCTTGCTTCCTTTGGTTCCTTGGTTTTCATTTTGAACCATGCAATGGTTCTTTTGAGCACATGATGGATTCCTTCTTTATTTGAGTCTTGCTCTTTCACTGATCTATTAATCCTTGAATCAAATCAATACAAACTGTGTTGCTCGTCATATATAGGGTCTATGGTGTTGCTATCATATGAATAGTGATATTCATTAGGTATTGCTATTCCAAAGGCCTTTATCCAAAAGGTTGTTAATCTAGAATAATATCTTGTGCAAATTTAAAGTTTGTCATCACAGCATGCACAATGTTTTTAAGGCTTGATTTATGGGCACAAGATGGTCCTATCCATTCTCCATAAGATGGTGACACAAAGGCTAGGGGATGAATAAAGTGTTTCTAAAAGTTAATTTTTATGAGCTCAAAGGGAGTCAAACTATTAGAGATGACTTTATATCGTTTTAAAAGGGTTGAATGGAATTAAATTCAAGTTCAAATGGTGTTGTCCTAATGCTTCCCTCTTTTTTGAAATATAAGTTTCTGCTCTCATTTGCATATATTGGATTTGACAACTTAAGGAAATACTGCTGGAATGAGCTCTGAGAGTTCTTGTGCTGGTTGAGGAGAGGCTTCCTTGTGCATTATTTTCAGAGATATTGGAAAACATAGTTGTGCTCATAACTGAGTGGGAGTGAGATATATCTTTCTGGGTATTGATTCATTGTCTTCCTCGTAGTGGGGCATTACATTTTGATATGTCATTTGCAGATTTTGAAGGCAGCTTAATTTTTCTGGACAAATCGCTCCTCTAGTCTAGGTGCCATACCTCTCTTGGAATTTTAAATCTGTATTTGGTTGGTTTTTTGTTCCGAGTCATTTGGAGTTCTGGAGAAACTTGTGTTCATTTGAAGGTCTGCAATAATTTACTTTTTGGCTTTGTAATCAGGTCTGCAAATTTGTTCTACGAGTCTGATTCCAGTTTACTGCTTTAATGCTTACTGATTTTGTAATGTTGATGACTATGGTTTAATGCAAATGAATTGTCTACTTTCTTCCAATGCAATATATATTCATTGCATGCTTCAAACATGGCAATTGAACCTTGAAAGACAAACACTTTTTGCATCTCCCTTTTCTTTTAAAAAACATAACAAAAAATAAATCAGGGGTGAACATTTCAAATCCAATTTTTCAAAGAAACTTGCTATATTCTAAAAAATGTTATGAAAAACAAATATTTTATTCATCCCAAATAAAATTTAAAAGGAAAAAAAACAAAATTAGGGACGGACATTTAAAAATTAAATTTTCAAAGAAACTTCCTTTATTCCTGAAAATGTGATGGAAAAACAATATTTTATTTATTCCAAATAAATTCTAAATCCATGAAATCTAAATGAGCTAGAAGACTTTATTTGAGATAATTTTTAGAGTGGTAAGAATTTCAAACATGTTCAGTGCATTTTGTACATCTGAAAAAAGGTTGTGTTTTTGGCAGAGTGCGACAGAAGGGGATAAAGCTGACACCCATAGACGTACGACCACTTATTGATAGTGTTAAGCAGACCAACTTACAATCTGATTTTTTCTTTATTGGCGTAAGTAAATGTGAGTATCTGTCTATCAATTTCCCATTTCTTGATGGTTATTATGCCTCTCACTGAACCTGGTTGTATATTCTATATTTCAGTTGCAAGGGATTGACAGAGTATTTACTATTTTCCTCAATCCTGTGAATAGGTCAATGTAGTTATGTTTCCTAGATCTCAGTCTGAGTATTGAGTGGCTTGTTTTTCCTTGTGAAGCATGCATTCCATAGCTAGTTCTGTAAGGAAGAACTAGATAGAGTACTAGCAAACACAAGGCATGCTTCAGTAGATTAGATGTAGGCATTTTTATCTAATAATGTATCATGAGTAGTTGTCATGGATATGAAATTGCCTGATGGTATTTATGTCATTGTGAGGGTTCCAGATATGGTGACATCGATTCATGATCACTGGTATTGTGCAAGATGTATAAACACAACAAATCCTACAGGTGAAGGTGCAATTATTGTGCAGACTGCAGCTTTCATTTTGGTAACAATGTATGGCTGCAACTTGAGTGGAGATTTATCTTTCTGACTCACTTTGTTCTGTGGGAAATGTCCATTGTTAGATATGAATGTTGCTGTTGGTATAATTCATCATGGATCACTAGAATTGGAGGATTTTGAAAAAGGTTCCTTGTGACTTTTGGGGAATTGATATCTTGCCTGAAAATGATTGCATTTTACAGTTATAAAGAGCTCATGATACTTGTCATCTTCATTATTCAATGAATCTATTTGATCTTCCATCTTTTTAATCTGTTTCCCTGCAGTTATGAAGGTTCCATTGGTGCAGCATCTGAGGCAATGGCAGCAACCGATTATTTAATGGACCAGTTAAGCAGTCGGAATTTGTAGGTTGAGACTATCAATGAAAGATAATGAGAAGCTGTGCAGATTGAAGTAAAGGAAAGGTTATTAGAAGGGTTGTAATCTTTTTTAAAAGCAGGCATCACAGTTCTCATATATTTTTCTTGTATTGAGATCTTAAGAGGTGGTGCATTTTGAGATGGTGAGATTGTGGAACAAACATTTCTTAGAATCCATCTGTGATTTTGATTCTTGAGAAAATAGTATTGTCCTGTGATTAGATGTTTCATTATCAGAAGACAAGTTGTTTTATTGAATCAGCAAGTGGTAAAACTTTACCAACACCAATGAGTTAGCTACACCCTCTGAAGTCTAATTTATTTTTCTTATTGTCAGCTATCCTTTCTGAACTTCGTATTGTAAAATCAAATGATTGGCATTTAAACACTGCTGAAATTTGAATGCTCTATCTTGATGGTATCTGTTTATCTAAAATAGCGTCCAGGCTGTTTTCATCCAATTGAAGCCTGATTTGTTTTTCCCATAGATACCTTTAAATTTGATGACTTAGATCCCTACCATGGACATAGAATTTTGAATCGATCTGATCAGTTTTTATTTTAATTAGCTGGAACTTTGAGCAGCTTAGTGGATTGTGTAGCATATTGCAGACATTTTACTTTTTCAAAACATAACTTTTCATCCTGGGCTACAGCTCTCATTTTGCATGCCTTATTTAATATGATTGTGAGGTAGAGCCTTATATTACATCCCATTTTAACATGTATGTTTCACTTTTCAGTGACTAATATGGTGAAGGTATGTACAAATGCACCCAGCCAACAGTACTGCAGGTTCATTCAGTGAGTAGAGGATTTAATTTTCTTGCCCATTGAATGCTTGAAAGAAATATACCTATGCATATGGCTGCAAGTTTATCATTTTTGTATCTGGGCCTTCCCTTAATGCAAATGCAATTTGGATGTGTAAAGCCATTCTCTCAATTTTATTGCCAGCATCTTCGTAGTCTGCTATTCTTTTAGTTTCATATATTATTATAATAAGGAAAAGGCTTCATATAATATCCTTGGGCCTTTATATCTTTTATGGTATCTATAAATGATTAAATGAAACTTCTTATCAATACTCTCACAATTGCTCCATGATTGACTGCATGACAGGGATTACTAAATGTTGAAAACGACCGTCTTAAATGATCCCTGCTGCAACTCCTTTCTTTTCTCCTGCCACCAGAAGCCACATAATCTCATTAGCTCATTCACTTTTGTTTCTATTTATGTAGTTTTTTCATCACTTCAGGCACGTTTATATTTACATATTGAATATGATGAAAAAATAACGCTAGGATTCTTAATTCTTTGTAAAAAGCCCAAGCTGGCTCTGACTGACTATGCTGAGAGAGTAATGTTTTTTGAAAAAAAATTGTGTTTTTCGTTTTTTTGAATTTCTGAATATATATGTATATGTATATGTATATGTATATGCGTGAAATGAAAAACCTGAAATATTAAATAAACAATTCACATCAAGACACCGCACTGAAATGTGGAGCAGTTGTAATTTATTGTTTATACAAGACAATGCTGCAACAGTATGGAAAATTATGACTAAATATGAGGAACCTGAAAAAGGCACGATAAGCCACTGGATGTCCAGCTTCCCTCTTAAGTCAAATTGCAGCCCAGGAATATGGCCGCGACTGACCAGAATTGCGCCAATACTGATATTTTTATTGCAACAGAAAGAAACACCCAAGCACAGTGTTGAATCAGACGGGCAATATTACCAGGGCATTTGAATGCAACCCAATCCTTAGCAGAGTTGACACAAAATGCAGAAGTATAGCGCCTGAATTCATAAATGGTGATTGCCCAATATGCAGAAATGAAGGCCATCTGATTTTGCCAGAGATGGAGATGCCAAGAAACAGTAAATCTCCAATGCCAACCAATGCTACCAACAGCACTAAGGAAACAATAATATCAGTCGCTGATTTTAGCTTCTAAAAACCCCCTTCCAAGTTACAGTCGATGTAGTAAGGAAGGTCGCCCACAATGAGATAGTCAAATTTGTTAATTATTGTTAGTTGGACAGCTGTTATTTCTGACTGGGTAATAGCAGTAGTATTTATGGGTAGCTTGGACAGCTGTTCGTCCTTATCTATAGATAGCAACATTAATTATGGGTAGTTTGGACAGTTGTTTGTCCACTTGCCGAGAATTAGTAAATGGTTGTTATGCAAGGATAATTATTTACTAATTTAGTGATTCCCTTTTGGACACCTTGCAACCAATTCTATCATTGGTTGTTGAGTTGTCTTAATCTCAGCCGTTGGTTTTCCAACAGAGTACTATAAGAAGGGGTCATTGGGTCATTTGGAAAGACAAGTGTTTGGAGAAGCATTTGCAGTGATAGCAAATTGTCTTGCAGTGTTAGCAAGGGCGCAATGTTAGCATGGGGATAGCAGTGGGGAATATCAGCGAGAGAAGTTAGGAGGTTGTCGAAGTTCTGTCAGTGAGAGGCAAGGAATTTTGTATCTCTTGATTTGCTGAAGTTTAATATAATTCCTCATCTGTAGAATTGGTTTTCCCCTAGGGGTTTTTCTAAGAACAATTTGTCTGAAAATATTGTATTCATTGTGTTGTGAATTTTTTTCGTATTTTTTATTGGTGAAGTTGTAGTTGTATTATTTTTCGATATTAGTTGGGAATTTATTTTCAACAATTTAATAATCATTTATGATAGGAGATTAATAATCAATGACTACAATAGTGTTAATTATCACATGGTATTAGAGCATTGTTGATGGTAGAAGAGTTTTGCCCTAGAAAAGAAATTTTGATCTCTTTAGATTTATTATTGCTTTAATCCCTTGAGATGGCTTCAACTGGTTTGAGAGATCAAGACAAATTGGATGGTACCTTGAAATTTGGTGTTTGGAAGGCCAAAAAATTTTTATTGTTGGAAGAGAATGGTATCAAAGATCATGCTACCAGTATTGTACCTGTACCAACGGATGCAACACAACTTGCAACACATAAGAAGGTCAATGCCAAGGCGAGGAGGATTATCCTTGATGGTGTCAAGGATCATATTGTTCCACATATCATAGAGCTAGATATGGCGAATTAGATGTGGGATGCCATTCTAAATTTGTATCAGAATGTTACCACCAACAGGAAGATGATTCTCAAAGAGAAGCTAAAGAATACCCAGATGAACCAGGGAGAAGACGTTACAAGTTACCTCGCCAGGCTTAGACTTGTCAAGGACGAGTTAGTAGCTATTGGAGATAGTCCTAGTGATGATGAGCTAGTGAGAATAGCCCTAAATGGGTTTACTAAACAATGGAGTGTCTTTGTTCAAGTTATCAGTGGACAAGATACTTTACCGAGTTGGGATTGATTATGGACTGATTTCACTTAGGAGGAGTTTAGACTAAGTCTTGTCAATGGAGCCAACAAGAGTCGGAAAAGTGAGGTGGAACAGGAAAACGTTACCCTAGTGGGTAAAGGGAAAGCAAAGAAGGGATCTAGCAAAGGATCAAATTCACAAAGTGAGAAGAAGAAGGACCTTTCTAAGGTCAAGTACTTTGGATGTCACGAGTTTGGCCACTATGTCAGTGATTGCCTCGAGAGGAAGAAGGGTAAGAAGCAAGTGGCAACTTCAGCAAGTGCAGAAGAACTCTCTAGTAGAATGGAAGATGAGTTTGCACTCATAGCTTGCATGGTTAGCTCAACCTCACAGTGTGTTTGGTATGTAGATAGTGGGGTGTCATTTCATATGACAAGAGTTAGAGAGTACTTTTCCAATTACAAGGAGGACATCAACATCCAGATATCTATGGGAAACTTGTCCAAACTCAACCCAGTTGGGAAAGGGACTGTTCATTTTCAGAGGGAGAATGGAAAGATAATTCCACTTCATGATGAGTTGCATGTGCCATGCTTAGGTATGAATTTGATTTTTGTATCTGTTATTCAGGATAGGGGGTATGTACTCTTTAGAGGGACAAATGTGTTGATTAAGCACAAGGATTGGAAATCACCCATAACTATTGGAGTTAGGAGTGGTCACCTTTATAGACTGTAGTTAGATACTCCTAAGACACTTACGAGCAACAATAATCCTAGAGATCTTGGAGAGCTATGGCATAGGAGGATGGGCCATATTCATCATGGAGCACTTAAATTGCTTCGTGAGACAATGACAGGTGTGCTAGAGGTGAGCACAGAGTATGATGATGTAAGGGATGTGTGTTGGGGAAGTTTGCAAAAGCATCTTTTCCAAAGAGTGACATCAGATCTGAGGGTGTTCTTGATCTAGTACATTCAGATGTTTGTGGAATGATGTCGATGAAATCTCTCAGAGGATATGAGTACTATGTTACTTTTATTGATGATTTCTCCAGGAAGACCTAGATATACTTCTTGAAGACCAAGGATGAGGTTTTCAGTTGATTCCAAGAGTTCAAGGCTCTTGTGGAGAATTCGACAGGAAGGAAGATAAAGGTTCTTCGGTTAGACAATGGAGGCGAGTACAAGAGAATGTCTTCCAGGAGTTATGTACCAGAGAAAGAATCAAAAGAGTGAATTGTTCCTTACAATCCACAATAGAATGGAATTTCTGAGAGGAAGAATTGTTCTATATCAGAGGCAACAAGGGCTATGCTACATGACTATGACATGCCCCATTACTTATGGCCAGAGGTGTGTAGTACAATAGTCTACATTCAGAATAGAGTTCCACACAAGGTGCTAGGGAAGATGACAACAGAGGAGGCTTTCATAGGGAAGAAGCCAGATGTTGGTCACTTAAGGATATTTGGGGGTTTGACATATTGTCATATTCTTGGAGATACACGTACAAAGTTAGATTAGACTACAGAGAGGGGATACTTTGTTGGGTATAGTAAGACCTCAAAGGCATATAGGATTTTCATTCCAAGGACAAAGAATTATTGTCAGACGTGATGTCAAGTTCACGGAGGACAAGGCATGTAGGAGATCTAGAGATTTGCCTGCAGATGATTAGAGTGAGTAGCCAACAAAAGCTCCAAGGCCAAGCCAAGGGCAACAAAGCTCAAGTACAATTACCAATACAAGTGTAGGCTTAGGTAGTGAAGATTCACAGAGTATGGAGCAACAGGTGTAACAAGATATACATCTAGAGGATTTAGAGGTTGACATTTCATCCTCTATAGTTGGCAGCAGGAACCATGAGGTTCTAGATACATGAAGGGATACTCAGGAGTTTGTGGGAGCTCCTAGGAAGAGTACTAGACGGTGGCGACAACCAACCAAGTTCAATGACTATGTGGCATTAGCAAGTCGGTAGATAGTGAGCCTTCTAGCTATCAGGAGGCTGCAGAGCATTAGGTATGGTGAGATGCTATGGTTGAGGAGTATTCCTCAATAATGCAAAATGATGTGTGGAAGGTAGTTCCTAGACCAACAGAGTAGTAGTTGGATCACGCTGGATCTATAAGATAAAAACACAATGCACATGGTAACATCGAGAAATACAAGGTGAGGTTCGTGGCCAAGGAGTTCTCTCAGAAGGAGGGAATAAACTACGAGGAGACATTTGCTCTAGTGGTCAGGTATACTTCTATAAGAGTTGTGATCTCGTTTGCAGCACAAATGGGATGGCAGATCCATCAAATGGATGTCAAGACAACATTCCTTAATGGTGAGTTAAAGGAGGTATACATAGAGCAACCATTAGGCTTTGTAGCACATAGCAAAGGGACCCACGTGTGCAAATTGAAGAAAGCACTTTACGGACTCAAGCAGGCTCCTAGAGTGTGGTATGAGTGCATTGATACATACTTGTAGGAAATGGGCTTTGTGAAGAGTGAAGTGTATGCTAGTCTCTACTACTTGGTGGTTGGGGGTGAACTTCTCATTCTTGTTCTTTATGTGGATGATCTGTTTCTTACAGATTCATTAGGGCTCATAGAGGATTGCAAGAGGGACCTTGCTAAAGAGTTTGAGATGAAGGATTTGGAACTTATACACTACTTTCTAGGCATGGAGGTGTGGCAGATTGATGGAGAGATTTTCCTTGGTCAAGGGATATTGCATTGAAATCTTGAAGAAATTCGAGATGGAGGATTGCAAAGCCATGTCTACACCCATGATCATGAATTGAAGGAAGGTAGATACATCTAAGAAGGATGTAGATCCCACCTTATATAGAGAGTTGATTGGTTCACTTATGTATTTGGTCAACACTAGGCCATATATAGCATTTGCAGTAAACTCTCTTAGTTAGTTCATGGTTGAACCAAAGAGAATGCATTGGATAGTGGCCAAGCATGTATTGCGTTACTTGCGTGGTACAATTGAGTATGGGATCAGATATGTCCGAAGTGAAGGTATCAAATTGATAGGCTATACTGATGCAGATTGGGCAAGAAGTACAACAAACAAAAGGAGCACTTCAGGGTGTTGTTTCAGTTTGGGATCTGCAATTGTATCTTGGTTCAACAAGAAGAAGAAGTCTGTGGCTCTAAGTTCAACAGAAGTAGAATACATAGTAGCTAGCATGGTGACATGTGAAGCTATATGGCTTCGAAAGTTGTTAGTAGCCTTGTTTGGTCAAAAGGTTGAAACTACTGTGATACATTGTGACAATCAGAGTTGCATCAAGTTTTCTGAAAACCCAGTGTTTCATGATAGGTCTAAACATATAGATATCAGGTATCACTTCATCAGGGATTGTGTACAACGAGGTATTGTTTAGCTACAATACATACCTACAGAAGAGCAGGCAGCAAACATTCTAATGAAGGCTTTGGGGAAGACCAAATTTATCTTCTTCAGAGATAAGATGGGTGTCATGCAAAACAACTTCCTCGCTAAGAGGGAGTGTTAATTATTGTTAGTGGGACAATTGTTATTACTGACCTGAAAATAGCAGTAGTATTTATGGGTAGCTTGGACAATTGTTTGTCCTTATCTAAAAATAGCAGTATTAGTTATGGGTAGTTTGGACAGTTGTTTGTCCACTTGCCAAGAATTAGTAAATGTTTGTTACGCAAGGAAAATTATTTACTAATTTAGTGATTCCCTTTTGGACATCTTGCAACCAATTATATTATTGATTGTTGTGTTGTCTTAATCTCAACTGTTGGTTTTTCAATAGAGTAGTATAAGAAGGGGTCATTGGGTCATTTGGAAAGACAAGTTTTTTGAGAAGCATTTGCAGTGATAGAAAATTGTCTTGCAGTTTTAGTAAGGGTGCAGTGTTAGTGTGGGGATAACAATGGGGAATATCAGTGGGAGAAATTAGGAGGTTGTCGGAGTTTTGCCAATGAGAGGCAAGGAATTTTGTATCTCTTGATTTGCTGAAGTTTAATATAATTCCTCATCTATAGAACTAGTTTTCCTTTAGGGGTTTTTCTAGGGACAATTTGTCTGAAAATATTGTGTTCATTGTGTTGTGAATTTCTTTCCGTATTTTTTATTGGTGAAGTTGTAGTTGTATTATTTTTTCAATATTAGTTGAGAATTTATTTTGAGCAGTTTAATAATCGTTTACGATAGGAGATTAATAATTAGTGACTGCAATAGTGTTAATTTTCACAAAATTCAGTATACCTCAGCTCTGAATTTGAATGATTAGTTCATCTTTTGACACCAATTCAATTATTTTACAACAACCACATGATTAATCATTCAAGAGAAATCAGTCCTTAAGAATCTTAGGAAACTTTAAACCCTCACCAAGCTATCAAAGCAATAAACAGGAATGGGATGAATAATTCTACACAATGGAGTCATGTTTTAAACTTAATTGTGCAAATCAACTTCATCATCACACTTCTCCTTAAGAGGTTTCTCTTCCACAAATCCATTTTATAACATGAAATAAGATGAAATACCTTTAATAATTAGAGCCTCATAAATAACTTAATACATATGGACTCCATAAGTAATATCAATCTATTATAAATGATGACCAACTACCTGTGCCTCCACTGCACAACCATCCTAGAATAGACTTACTAAAAATAACAAGTCTATCACAAAGACCTTCAAAACTCATTGTGAACTCACGAGGGTCGCAATGATGAACTAACCAATCCTTGCTACAGAAACTTGCTAAAATAGGGGCATTTTAGTCCTCCCTCCCCAAAGTATCTTGTCCTCAAAAAATCACAATCTGGGGTGTTCAACCTTAGGCTCCCAAGTGGCATCTTCATCTAGAAGCCCTTGCTACTTAACCAAAAACTCTCTAATAGTCCTCAACAACAATTGCCTCCCTGTGGTTTCAAGAATAGCTGCAAGGATCAACTCAAGCATCCCCTCATCATCCAACAGAGGTAAGATAAGAGATGGAACTACATGCCTATCTAGCACCTTCTTGAGGTGCAAAACGTGGAACACATTATGTAGCTTTTTGTCAACTGGTAGATCCAACTCATATGCCGCCACACTCACACATCTCACTACGCAAAAGGGGCACAAATCACCTGCACTAGGCACTCTACTATCACTACAAAGCAAGTCCATAAAACTAGGAGGATCGCAGTTGTGCTGAGCATCTAAACATTGACATTTATGTAGTCTTGTGGTGAGTGGAATTATAATAGTACTCACATAGATGAATCCACTTCACCCAACCTCTCTGCTAAGAAGAGACATTTTCACAAATAGCCCTCCACTAACTTATTTACAATCTCAGTCTAGTCATCTGGTTGAGGGTGGTAATTGGTACTCAGAGTCAACACTATCCCACATAGTTTGAATACCTCTTGCCAGAAGTGACTCAAGAATTGGCTATTGTTGTTCCTCACTATAGTCTGGGGCAAACCATGTAACCCGAAAACTTCCTAGAAGAATAACTCCACTAGTTGAACTGCTAAGTATGTAGTGGTGTTAGGCAAAAAATGAGCATATTTGGTGAGACGATCCACCACCACATAAATACAATCTTGACTTTGGGTTGTTGGTAAGCCCACAATGGAGTTCATAGATAAACTCTCTCACTTCCGCTCAAGAATGAGAAGTGGTTGCAACAACCTAGTGGAATATGTATGCTTGTATTTGTTCTGTTGACAAACAAAACACTCTTTGACATACCACTGTACATCTGTCTTCAAACCCTTCCTTACAAATCTCTCCCAAATTTGTCTATAGGTTTTGAAAAACCTAGGATGACCATCCAATGGTGAATCATGAAAGGCCCGAAGAATAATCTCCATGACACCTTATCTTGGGACAAGATAGATCATCTCCTTGTAAATGATCAACTCATTTGCAAGGGTATAATTGTTGTCTTGAATACTACCATCCACAATTCCATCTGCCCACTAAATACATGGGGTCTTCGAGAAAGGGTGGCATCAAATACTGCCTGAAAAACCTAGGATGACCATCCAATGGTGAATCATGAAAGGCTCGAAGAATAATCTCCATGACACCTTATCTTGGGACAAGATAGATCATCTCCTTGTAAATGATCAACTCATTTGCAAGGGTATAATTGTTTTCTTGAATACTACCATCCACCATTCCATCTACCCACTGAATACATGGGATCTCCGAGAAAGGGTGGCATCAAATACTGCTTGAACTTGGTCAAAGCATGCATGATAGCCAACATCTCATTGTCATAGACATTGAGTGACCTTTCGAAACCTTGTTGTTTCTTGCTCTCAAATTCTATGGGATGTTGATCTTGGAATAAAACTACTCCAATGCTCTCATTTGAGGCGTCACAATGCAACTCAAATGACGTCATAAAATCTAGAAAAACTAAAATTGGGCATGATGTCATAATCACCTTGAACTTCTCAGAGTACTCTTGTGCTTGAGGAGTCTTTGAAAGCACCCTTACAAGTCAAGTTTGTAAGGGAAGTTGCATGTCTAGAGAATCCTGCCACAAATTTGCAGTAGAATGCACAAAGTCCAATGAACCCTCTCACTTGTGTCAGGCTCTCCGGTGTAGGCCACTCTACAATAGCACAAACCTTAGCAGGGTCCATGTGTACACTCTCTGTATTGATAACATGACCCAAATATAGCAACACTGTCATGCCTAGTGCATACTTGGGGTTCTTCCTATCAAGAATATCCCATGCTTACTGTTACATGATCGTCTCAGGTCTTACTATAAACAAGGATGTCGTCAAAGAATACCAATACAAAAAACTCTATAGCTGATTGTGGAACACCCCTGTTCATAGTAGTTGAAAAGTGACAAGGGCATTCGTCAAGCTAAAAGGCATGACAACAAATTTGAAATAGCCACAATGACATCTAAACATTGTCTTCTCCACATCTTGTTCTTTGTCTCGGATCTAATAGTACCCTAACCTCGAGTCAATCTTGGATAAGTATTGTGCCCCATGCAATTCATCAATAAGCTCATCTAAGGGATACAATACTGGTTCTTAATAGTACTCTTGTTAAGCATTCGGTAATCAATACACATCCTAAGTGTATTATCCTTTTTTAGCAGGACAACTAATGAAGAAAAAGGAGACTTACTTAGCTTGATGTGTCCCATAGAAAGTAGCTCCTGTATAGGCTTCTTGATCTCATCCTTAAAATGCTTCAGGTGGTGGTAAGGTGTAATCATAATGGGCTTAGTGCTCTCCTCCAACTTTATGATGTGCTCAATCCCTTTGTCAGGTGGCCTGCTAGGTGGTAGATCACTTAACACTTTGGAGTGTTTAGTCCCGAAGAGCTGAATGTCAGGGTGTTAGGCAAACTTATCCACACTATTCAATGTAGGAAATAACTTGCACTCTTCCCCCTAATCAATCACATCCTTATGGAGAATTAAGTGTTGCATACATATAAAAGACTTTTTCTTATGATCATCCTTCCTGCTAGCCTTAAGGACCTGTGCTTTTCCAGCCTTGATGAATCTCATTTCCATCCTTTCTATATTGATGTAAATGCTTTAAGTGTATGCAACCATGTCATGCCAAGAACTATATTTGAGTTGCCCATATCCAACACTTAGAAATATGCCTTAAATGCACAAGTGTTCAACTTTATTGGAAGCTTAGAAATCATCTTGTTACACCTAGGGCCCGTTTGTTTGCTAGAATTAACTTGGAATAAGGAAACATGAATAGGAAAATTGGAATAAATCTATTCCAATTTTGGCCCAAAATGAGAATAAATTGAATTCCAAGTTTTTTTAGGAATTAGATTTATTCTTGCATTGGACCAAAATTGGAATAGATTTATTCCAATTTTCCTATTCCCGTTTCCTTATTCTAGGTTAATTCCAGCAACCAAACGGGCCCTAAGGGTGTAACCATCTTCCACCTGAACTCATAATCCCTCAAAATCTCCAGTTTGAATCCATAATCTAGCAGCCAAACATGAATCAAATTATGTGTAGCACCAGTATAAAAGAGTGCATCACACGTGTTAGAATATATAGTCCATTGATATAACTAAGAGGGAGGGGGGGAGTGAATCCGTTATACAACTATTAACATCGATACCTACTTTAAACGATCTTAACCATATGAGTAATGTAAACTGAAACCACAACAAGATACTCATACACAATGACACTAGCACAATGACACTAGATATGTTAACCAGGGAAAACCCCGGTGGGGATGGTACTCACAAGATGATGTGCTAATATAAATATTCCTTGTTAGAGGATGGACATTGTTAAGAGTCTATGAATACATTCAGTACATATGAGTCCCTGTTAGGAGACCTTGAATCCTTGTTAGGAGATTCCAACCCTATTAGGAGTTGTGCCAACCCTATTAGGAGTTGTGCCAACCCTATTAGAAGTTGTGGAAGACAACTAGACCCACTACCCAAACAACTTCGAGAACAAGACTATTGAACTCACTGTCCAAATGATCTCTGTATTATTCCTTGCAGAATAATAGAATTAGTACTGTACTGTTCTTTCCTCTTCCTTTGTCTTGTCAATCAGACCTCTACTTCTTTTGATCTTGTAACTAGATCACAAATTGCGCATCAATAATCCCTTGGATCACTTACACACATTCCTCAAGCACTCTACTTCTTTTCCCACTTTGCACTTTATCAACAATTATAATTCTTGAACACACATTAAAATTTAGGAAAATATCTTTCCTTTATACCAAATCTTCATAATAACTCCTTGAGTCGAGCTTGAGGCTTTCCCAATTAATTAAAATAAGATAATTAATTAATTCACAATTACAATAGCACTCTCGAGTCACAATCTATACAAAAAATTATGCATGTGATACTAAGGCTTGCACACTCACTGACATCACCACCTTACTATCCTCTGTCACTTTTTGACTATGCATCACCTCATTCTATCTTGGCTAAAAGATATAATGCAAACACCAGAAACTGCCAAACAAATGCTATATTTTTGTGTTGCTCATAGTAAATCAAACACAACTACCATACATCTTTGACTCTGACTTTGTCCTCTTAACCATGTCATCAGGACACTCTTAGGAACATGTGCTTAACTGTGCATCACCTATACCTTCCATAGTTACTATGCACCATAAGATCTCTGACTACTATTCTTCTAGTCTCTAACAAAAATATTGCTATGTTGACATCAATGACAAACACAGTCATGAATGCAACATATCAATACTCTCCAATGCTTAGGATACTGCCCCAATGTAGTATTATCAACATTCATGCTAACAATCTCCCCCTTTGGCATTGATGGCAACATAGATGAAAAACTATCTAAGTTCCACGAATACCAAGTAAACTTCTACTGCTGCTTAGTGTTCTTATCTTCTCAAATCCTTTTCATCAATCAAATCTGAGATCCTTTGGAACACTGCTTTGTTCATCTTCTTCTTCTTTAGACATCAATCGTTTACTTACTAAACAATTCACAATACAATAGGTGCATATTCCTACATCTTTACATGAAACTTTCTAAATCTCCCTAAAGAGATCTGTCTCCCCCATTGCTTGGTAGTTCTTTTCATACATATTCTCCCCCATGTCTTAGGAGATGTTTTTCATGTATATCTCTCCCCGATTGACATCAATGTCAAAGGTGTCAATCACAATACTGATTGTTACAAACCAATTGCTAATCAACTGCTCAAATCATGAACTAACTCGAGTGTCCAAAGACACACTGTTCAATACCATATACCAAATACCAAATACCAAGAGTCCTCCATGACTTAGTACATACCATATACTTCCCCATTCAGGAAGCATCAACATTCAGTCTAGTCAAATAATAGTGCTTTCTACCACTGGACTGATGCACTCTCTACATCACCTACTTAGAATTAGGCAGGGGCATAACCCCGAACATAACTATTAAGTACTCAAATGTATATTTAGGAAAAATCTTCGTAAGGATATATGCAATCTGATCTCCTTTTCTGCTGCTTTCCCTCCTAACACATGATACTTAATTGATATATGTTTAGTCTTAGAATGCAATACATGATTCTTAGATATACTTACTGTACTTATGTTACCACAGTAAATGATAATAGGTTCTTCAATCTCAATTCTGATAGCCTTCAACATTTTCTTCATCCACATAACTTGATTAAATTTATTTGCTGCTGCAACATACTCTGCGTCAACTGTACTTTGTGATATACAATCTTGCTTCTTGCTTAACCAAGAAACTAATCTTCCTCCAAGAAAGAATGCTCCACCACTGGTGCTCTTTTTGTCATCCATACTACTTGCCCAATCAACATCAGTATATGCGTAAAGTGTGAAATCATTTGATCTATCATACCAAATTCCATAATCAGATGTCCCTTTCAAATATCTGAATATTCTCTTTACTGCTGCAAAATGATATTATTTAGGTTGAGCTTGAAATCTAGCTACTATCCCAACTACATTTGCTATATATAGTCTTGTGTGAGTCAGATACTGCAAACCTCTAATCATTGATCTATACTTTTTCTATTCTACTGCAGGTTTCTCATCTTTGTTAAATAACTTATGACCAGTTATCATGTGTGTACCAACAAATTTACAACTTTCCAAATCAACCCTTTTCAACAAGTCTTTTAGGTACTTAGTTTGTGAAATGAATATATCATCATTATTTTACACAATCTGTAATCCTAGGAAAAACTTCATTTCTCCTATCATGCTCATTTCAAATTCATTTTTCATTTCCTTAGCAAATTTATCACTAGCTTCATGATTGCCTCCAAAAATGATGTCATCAACAAATATTACAATGATCAATAAACCATCTTCAATTTATTTCAAGTACAAGTTACTGCCTGTCATACCTTTAACAAATCCATGTTTTTCCAAGTAACTGTCTAACCTCACATACTGGGTTCTTGGTATTTCCTTCTAACCATAAAGAGCTTTCTTCAATCTGCATACCATGTCTTTGTCTTCTAATAAAGGAAACCTTCATGCTTCTTAATATAGACTTCTTCTAGTTCTCCATTTAGAAATATAGACTTAATATCCATTTGATAAACTTTGAATTTCTTGTTCCCTGCATAAGCCATGAACATCCTTACTACCTCCATTCTTTCTACTGGTGCATATTTTTTCTCATAATCAATGCCTTCTTGTTGTGAATAACCTTTACAAACAAGTCTAACCTTGTTTCTCACAACTTCTCCTTGCTCATTCATTTTATTTCTGAAAATCCATTTAGTTATTAGATTCTTGTCCTTTGGTCTAGGAACCAACTCCCATGTATCATTCTTTATTATCTAATCCAATTCTTCCTTCATTGCTTGGATCCAATGATTATCCTTGATTTCTTTATCTACACACTTTGGTTCAATTTGAGATATCAAACATATCTCCTCATTTACTCTATTCCTTGTCATTACTCCTTTGTCTTTACTTCCAATTATCTGCTCAAGAGGGTGATTCCTTGTCAGATTTCTGTTAAGGGTAGGAGTTGACATCTGAACTCTTATCTCTTGTCTAGGTTCAAATCTCTGCTCTTGTACTTGTTCAACAATTTGCACATCATTCTACAAGTCATTGTTAGTCTTAAGGAAAACTTCAACATTCTGCCTAACAATTCCAAAGTTATTCATTTTTTCATCTGAATTATAATCTACTATCTTTTCTTTGGTTCCAGACTTCTCATCAATCCTTACATTTGCACACTCAACTATTTTCTTAGTTCTATAATTAAAGCATCTGTAAGTCTTAATTTTCAGAGAGTAGCCAAGAAACATACCTTCATCGCTTCTTGGGTCAAACTTACTAATGTCATCGTCTCTCTTAATATAACATAACCAACTTATCCACTTTAGCTATCAAACATGTCATTTTAATAGGATTCAATTGAAATATATTTCCTCTAGATCTAATGCTAGTTCCAATCATCTTACCATCTCTATCTCTGATAATGCAAGTCTTCTCAATAAACTGCAAATGATAACCCTTATCCACCAATTGTCCAACACTCAACAAGTTATGCTTCAATCCATCAACAAAATAGACATCATCAGTGTTAGTTTTACCATCAAGAGTAATGGATCCAATTCTTGTTATATGATAAACTGCATTGTTACCAACTCTAACTATACCTCCATCATGATTTCTAAACTAAACAAATTTATTCATATCACTAGTCATGGGATGTGAACAACCACTATCAATTATCCAATCAGATTTCTTTTTCCCTTGGGTAACTAGAGCTCTTTCTTCTCTAATTTCTCTATCAAGATCATCTTCCTTGATAGCCACAAATCCTAATTCATCATCACTTTCACTTTGACCTTTTTCATTAGATTCTTCATCTTCATTTGCATATAAATAATTTCTATCTCTATCTCTTCTAGAGTTAAAGTTTCCCTCATACTTTTTCTCTATTTTAGGACATTTAGAAGCATAATGACCAAATTCATTACAAGTCCAACATTTAAATATTTTCTTACCATCTTTTTCTCTTCTCACCAAAAGGCTATTCCTTCCTCAATTTTCTTGTTTCATTAGCTCTACTGCTACCAACAAAATGTCTATGAGTGCTTGCACTTCTTGTCAAATTAGGTCAAATGTTCTGAGCACTGAAAACTGTTTCTATTCTTGCAAGTTCTTCTGACTATCTCAATTCTTCTTCTGCTGATTCCAATCTACCAAGCAAAGTTTCCTTAGTGAAATATTTAGTGCAAGGCATCACTAGCTGTATCATCTGAGCTATAGGTTTGAGTGGTGGTGTCAAACTTTTCAAGATCTTCCATATGACTTCGTCATCTTCTTTGGTTCCACCACGAGACCAAATTCTTGCAACCATTTCTAATATTTTGCCAATATAACTTCTTATAGATTCATCTTCCATCATTCTAGCATCTTGAAATGCACATATCCAATTCTGTAATCTCATTCATTTTGCATGATCATCACCTTCAAAAGTAGATTCTAATGCTTTCCAAGTTTCATGAGATGTTCCAAGTTAATTTTCCTTGACTGTATTCATTTTATGGAAGAGCTAATAGTAGAGCTTCTCTTGCTCTCATGTTACACATGAATAGATCTCTTTCTTCTTCACTGCAATCTTCTACCTTTAGTTCTTCAACAATTTTCTTCTTTCCCTTTGTCAAGATCCAATATCTTGGACCCATGCACAATGGATGAGTCTTCATATTCTCCTTTCAACGTTCATAGTTGGCCCCATAAAATCTAGGACTATCCTTTCTAAATTTTTTTTCCATTGATATCCCAAAGTTGTTAAGCTTATCCTTCAAGGACTTGATGCTTTGATACCAATTGTTAGAATATATAGTCCACTGATATAACTGGGGGGGGTGGTGGGGGGTGTGAATCAGTTATACAACTATTAACATCAATACCAACTTTAAACAGTCTTAACCAAATGAGTATGGTAAACTGAAACCACAACAAGATACTCATACACAATGACAACAGCTATGTTAACTAGGGAAACCCTTGATTAGAGGGAAAACCCCAGTGGGGATGGTACCCACAAGATGATGTACTAATATAAATATTCCTTGTTAGAGGATGGACCCTATTAGGAGTCTATGAATACATTCAATACATATGAGTCCCTATTAGGAGACTTTGAATCCCTGTTAGGAGATTCCAACCCTGTTAGAAGTTGTGGAAGATAGCTGGACCCACTGCCGAAATAGCTTCGAGGGCAAGACCAATAAACTCGTTGTCCAAATGATCTCTGTATTACCTTGCAGAATAATAGAATTGGTATTTACTATTCTTTCCTCTTCCTCTTTCATATCAACCAGACCTCTACTTCTTCTAATCTTGTAACTAGATCACGAACTGTGCATCCAATAATCCCTTGGATTGCTTATACACATTCCTCAAGGACTCTGCTTCTTTTCACACTTTGCACTTTACCAATGATCATAATTCTTCAACATACATTACAATTTAGAAAAAAATATTTCCTTTATACCATATCTTCATAATTATTCATTGAGTTGGCCTTGTGGCTTTCCCAATTAATTAAAATAAGATAATTAATTCACAAAACAATAGCACTTCCAGCTCACAATCTATACAAATATTTATGAGTGTGATACTAAGGCTTGCGCACTTGCTGACATCACCACCTGACTATCCTCTATCACTAGTTGATTGCGCATTACTTCATTATATCTTGGCTAAAAGATAATATGCAAACACTAGAAACTGCTGAACAAATGCTTTTTTTTGCACTGCTCACAATAAATCAAACACAACCACCATACATCTTCGACTCAAACTTCATCCTCTTAGCCATGTCTTCAAGACACTCTCAAGAACATGTTATTAACTATGCATCACCTATATCTTCCATAGTTACTGGGCAACAAAAGATCTCTAAATGCTATTCTTCCAGTCTCTAACAAAAAAACACTACTATGTTGACATCAATGAAAAAAAAATCATGAATGCAACATATTAATACTCTCTAATGCTTAGGATACTCCCCAATGTAGTATCATCAGAATTCATGCTAACAATATGCTGGCTTGCTAAGAATCCATGCATCTTGAAAGCTCCTTCCTTTCTCATGCTAGAAAGGTAGGCAACCTTGAGGTGAGAATCATCTACCTCATCATCATCATCTCTCTATGTGCATCATGATCATAATCAATTGGTTTTCCTATAAAATCCAAATTATCCTCATCATCATAGGACCACTCCATCATCTTATTCTTTCTCTTAGGCTTCATAGTGCAATCATGATTAACATCATAGGGTCCCCTCCAATAAAAGAGCAACTTTCTCCTCCTTAAATCATTCAAAGTTTCCTAATCTAAGGGGGCTGCCATAGGATGCTTAGAATCTGATTTTTCTTCCTTCTTAGGGGCTTTCCTGTCATAAGATGAACTAGAAGGCTTTGAACTAAACTCTCCTCGAAGTGTGCATGAATCTAGATTTCTAGCCTTCTTCATAACCTCTTGAAGAGGTGGGTCTAAAGACTTAACCCATCCTCTGCATTGCTCAACTATTCCTTCAATAAAGAGAATAACTGATCTCTTCCACTTTGAGATATCATATACCATAACTAAAAGCCTCTAGAACTCACTGACGAAGGCCTCTTGTCCACCTACTTTCCTCAGCTAAGGTAACTCCCAAAAATATAACTTAGGATCCTTCCTATTGAATTTCTCTATCAATCTATCCACAAACTCCCGATAGGAAGAAATATGATCATAAAGAAACCAACCCATGATACCACCATTCATGAGCAACTCATCTAGATGTAGCAGAAAAAATATAATCACGTCCTCCTTAGTCATATGATACAATGCTAGATAAATATTGGGCTTGTGGACCTAAGCTCCAGTTGTCACCCTACCACTACCATCAAGGTTCCCTAAGGATATCTTACTAGATACCTCTCGCAAATTTGACTACCTAGGCCATTGTTATTTAGGTGCAGGCCTACCTCTAATATGCTCCTATGTTTGTGTCAGAAATATATCAAAATTAAGGTTCTTCTTGATGGATTGTGGAAGAGCCCACCACTTAGAAAGGTTTTCCACCATATCATCCACAAAATGTGTGGCCTCAGTCTCAGTACTGACCACATCTAGCTCAAGTCTCAAAAACATAGGCCTCTATTACCTATCATATGCTCCAATATAACTAGTTATGTCAGTCTTATCATTAATCTTGATCCAGTCCTTTTCTCTTATCTTCCCACCAACTCTAGATTTTCCATCTACTCAGGATGTATGTGAATTGACAGAACCATCTCAAGTGCCTCTCTCCGTACTTTGTCCTCTAAGGAGTGCAATACACTATAGAGTGTCAAAAAGATACTACAACAAATCAACTAAATGGTGTTGTCTAGCTACCAAATCTTTGAAAGTCTCTTTGGCCTCTCTATCGAGCTCGAAAGTAGTGCCAACATCTATATACCTTGTACCTCTTGAACCACCAGCACCCCTATGCCCATTCTATCAAACTGAATCTCTAGTGCAACCTTTGTAGGTGTAATGTCTAATTGGAATTAAAAAAATAGTTGCAATGCAACCCAACTCCCTATAGGCTGCCAAAAAACCGCTCTGATATAACTATAGAGAGCCCAAGATGGCTCTAACTGATTATGTTGTGTGTGTGTGTGTGTGTGTGTGTGTGAGAGAGAGAGAGAGAGAGAGAGAGAGAGAGAGAGAGAGAGAGAGAGAGAGAGAGAGAATAAAGTTTATTGGAATTTTTTTGTGCTTTTAATTTTTTTAATTTATTTGAATATATATATATATATATACATATATATATATATACATATATATATGTATATACATATATATATATATACATATATATATACATACATATATATATATATATACATATATATATGTATATACATATATATATGTATATATATATATATGTATATACATATATATATATATACATATATATATATATACATATATATATATACATATATATATATATACATATATATATATATATACATATATATATATACATATATATATATATATACATATATATATATATATATATATATATATATATATATATATATATATATATATATATATATATATATAAAAGCGCAAATGAAAATACTGAAATATTAAATAAATAATTCACATCAATTCACCAAGTACTGAAATGTGGAGCAACTACAATTTATTGTTTATTTAAGCCAATGTTGCAACACTATAAAAATTATGACTAAATATTGTTAGGAATAAGGTGTCTCAACCTTGGATAATTCTTATTCTTATTATTTGTTTTGTAAATGTATTTTTTGCAAATAATCTAATTAAGTGTGAGTGTACATGTCTAGTTGGCATGTTTGATGTGTCACTCCACTTGCATGTGTTGGCATCTTGAATTGTGTGTAAGGAGATCATGATTAAAACGATTAGGACAGATTCCTATGACGCATAAGAGCTATCTTTGGACGATATGATGATGGGTGAAGATGGGAAGACATGTGACAGTTGATCTTTGAGTATTGTACACTCGAGTAAATTTTTTGGGTTCCTACTTTTTTGGAGAATGGTAAAACCCTAATACAATTCTTCTTTGGAAGTTGCCCTAAAATAGAAAGTGCGTTATATAAGCAACTTTAGGGTTGCAGATAAAAGAGAGTAAAAGTGTATCTTTGGTAGTGTTTTTGTTGTGACTGGATTTATTTTTAGTGTCTTGAAAGAACTTGCATTGCAAGTGTGTTGTAACCTTTGTGTTGAAGATAATACATTGTGCAAGTTTTGGAGGGGTGGGGTTGTTTTACCGAAAGGTTTTTCCCCACTAACATATCTTTGTGTTTGTGTTTTCTTTCTCTATCTATTTTTTGTATTCATGGTCGACTACAATCTTGTTGTTTACATAATATCAAATCTAAAATTATAAGGATTTAAATAGAATTTGCACAATACTTTCCTTGAGGGATTAGTGTAGGAAGCTATTTTTGCACCTGAGTTTCCTTAAAAATATGAGGAACTTGGGAATGACAAGGCACAATAAGCCATTGGACGTCCAACTTCCCTCTTAAGATAAATCAAAACCCAAGAATATGGTCATAGTTGACCAAAATTGGCACCGATAATGACATTTTTATTGCAATAGAAGTAAATGCCTAAGCGCGACATTGAATTAGATAGGATATAGAATATTACTAGGACATTTGAATGCAACCCAATCCTTATCAGAGTTGATGACAAATGTAGAATTATAAATCCTGAATTCTCAAATGGTGATCGACCAATATGTAGAAATGAAGGCATCTAATGCCAAGCAATGCTCCAACAATGCTCAGGAATCAATTATACCAATCATCGATTCGAAATTCTATAAACTCTCTTCCAAGTAATAGTTAATACAGTAAGGAAGGTCACCCACAATCAGATAGTAAAATTTAATATACCTCATCATTGAATTTGAATAATAAGTCTTCAAACACCAATTCAATTTCTTTACAACAACAACAACAACAATTGATGAATCATTCAAGAGGAATCAGTCCTCAAGAATCTAAAAAAATTACAAAACCTCACCAAACTATCAAAGCACTAAACAAGAACTAGATGAATAATCTTGCACAAAGGAGTCATATTTATAACTTAATTATGTGAATCGACTTCATCATCATACTTCTCATTTAAGAGGCTTCTCATTCACAATACCATTTTATAACATAAAATAAAGTACCTTTAAAAATTAAAGACTCACAAATAACTTAATAAATATGGACACCATAAATAATATTAGTCTACAACAGATCACAACCAAACACCTGTGTCGATTTCACTTCTAAATATAGACTCTATCCCAAAATAGACTTACTAAAAATAACAAGTTTGCCATAGAAACTCTCAATACTCACTATCATCTCACAAGGATTGCAATGATGAACTGACCAATCTTGGCTACAAGAACCTGCTAAAACAAGGACATTTACATTCTTTTATTCTGCTTTTTCATTTGTGTGAATACTTTTTATGTGGCCAAAATATTTAATTTATCTATGAGCTACTTACTTTTATTGTTCTAATTCTTTTTACCTTCTTTGATATCTATATATTCTCACTTTAGCCTTTGTATTTGTTGAGCTTTTAGCTTGATACTCATACAATGAGTAAATAGTCACAATATATTTTCTTTGGAAAAAAGATACATTCAAGTCCATCCTCAATTCAAAAGTTCCCAACACAATAGATGGATGGAATATGGAGAGATGAGAAATATTCTACATGTAATGAAATCACATATGAATCACCAATGTATCCATGAAGAGGGGGAGAGGAAAGAAATAAATCCAATATGAAAGTGAGGATCATATAGTAGCTCATTTTACCCTAGGATAAGTGAAAGCCATACAATGGTTCATGTCACCCTTAGATGGATTAGGTCAAAATACAAATCCTCTATCCCTCCTCAAACTAACACAAAGGGTGCTCCAACTAGTATTCTAGGAGGGTGAACTCTTCTAAACACCACCCTCATCCCAACATAGCACATTTGAAAAAGCTTAGAAGTCACCAAGAAATTTACATCCATAATACACACATAAAATCTACTACAAAATAAATGATTTAAAAAGGGTGTATATATGTGAATTGTGCTCAACATTCACAAGCTCATTTTTAAGATACATGGAACTTTAGCACACATTAGTGAGATCATATTGAAAGGTTCAAGTGGTTTAGTTTAATCTATTTTGCATTTCACTTTGAAGGACTAAAGTGAAAGTCTTTCGTCTAGCTAAATAAGATTGAAGTAGTGTAATTTTTCATTACTTATTTAGAATGATCCTCCAACTCATCCTTATAAACAATAAGGATACTTTTTGTGACTATAGTAGATTTTTGGAAGATTAGATTTATGTTTAATTAGTATAATGATAGGAGCAAGATAGAGATAATTTTATACAAATTTTCTTTTGAAAGAATGAGAGACCAGGGTTTTTGAAAGAAAAAAAAATGGATTCTAATATACTTGAGCAATTTTAAATATTCATGTAGCTATGAGTTGTTATGAAAAAGAAAGCATTAACTAGAAACAATAAACCTATAGCACAAATTAGATGCAGAGAAATAATAAAAGAATAATGAACAATAACAAAACAACTGGAAATACAAAAATATACGCAGTAAAACCTTGACAATATGTCAATGAAACATCCACGGGGCAAGTATTGGTAATCTTATTGCTCAGAAGAAACTCTATTACATCTCCAACTTCACTGTTGCTACTGCAATAAAACTCTTGAAAACATTATGATCTGCCTTCATGGAGAAGAAAGATATAACCTCTTGAAGATAAGAGAAAATCTTCTCAACATAGAATAAAGCTCAATTTATTTCTCAAAAACTTAAAGTTTCCTTTTGAAGATAAAAACTCTTCTATTTTCTAAAATAGTGAAAGGTTGTTTTCACAATCTTTTTTTTTCTGCTTTTCTTCATTTATTGTCATTATTTAACAATCTCCACCTTGACAACTTTATTTACCTAATACTTTCCCAAGCACATGTATCATCCCTTTTGCAAACCAAGAGAAGCCACAAGCCACTTCAACTTCTTTATTAACACTGGTTTAGTAAACATATCTGCATAATTTTTAGGTGTATGGAATTTTTCGAGAGATACTCCACCTTTGTCAATAATCAGTCTTACAAAATGATACTTAATCTCAATATGCTTAGTTTTAATGTGATAACTTAGATTTTTGGCCAAATGGATAACACTTTGATTATCACATAATATAATCACATTATCCTACACTTTCCCAAACTCACCCAAAAAATCTTCAACCAAATTGCCTTTTTACATGCATGTGAGACAACCATATATTCTAACTTAGTTGTAGATTGAGCAATTGTCACTTGGAGTTTTGCATCCAACTAATTGCTCCACTTGCAAGAGTAAAGAAATAGCTTGATGTAAATCTCCTTTTGTCTAAATCACCTGCAAAATTAGAATCAACATAACAACACATTGAATTCTTATTGCTATTATAGGTGATACAATTATTACTTGTGTCTCTAAGATACCGAAGCACCCATTTCACTATTTCCTAGTGCTCTTTACCTATATTTTCTATGTATCTACTGAAAACACCCACTACATGTGTATATCTAGCCTGTACATACCATAGCATACATGAAACTTCTAACTGCATTTTCATATGGTACACGAGACATATAAGAATTTTCTTCCTTAGTAATTGGACACCAACTTGAAGAAAGCTTAAAATGGAAGAAACAAAGTCAAAGGAAAAAGATGGAAAAGAAAAGTAATACAGCTCCTAAAGGAGTAGAGACTCACAGTAGTAAATTGGAACAACAATTTAAGGTGAAACTAAATGTTGGAACTCTGGAGAAACCTAGAAGGAAATCTTCTATGAAAACTAGAGAAATAGAAAGTTTGTAGAATATTGCTAATGGAAGACAAACAACTATTCTGGATTTTACCCCCAAAATACAATCACAAAAATTATTACTTGGAATATTACGAGATTGAATAACAATCATAAACTTGATGTTGTTAGGGAGCATTAGCCAGATTTTCTTTTGCTGCAAGAAACGAAGATGGAGGAGAGACTTGAAAAAATTAAGTCTTTTAATGATTACTGTTTAAAAGCAAGTAGTTCAAAAGGAGCTTCAGAAGGAACTCTGATGTTATGGAAGAAATCCTACTACTCAGGAACTGTTTTGAATGCTAGTAAACATTTCTTGGTGGTTAAAATTACTAGCATTGACCATAATAATGAATGGTATATTGTTAATATGTATGCACCAAATATTAAGAACTCTAGGAAAAATGTATGGAAACTCTATCTAATATTAAGAATAAAGACTACTTTGGTAGATGGATCTTCATGGGGGATTTTAATGTTCCTCTTTATGACCATGAAAAAAGGGGGGTAATGTGAGCTAGCTGGATGGGAGATTGGATCTAATGGATTTCATTAATAAGGAGGGTTTAATGGATCTAGATCTTCATGGTATAAAGTTTACCTAGAGTAATAAGAGGCTAGGTGATGATTGTATTCAGGATCGACTAGATAGAGCTCTTATTTCTCCTGATTGGACTAAAGATTTTGTATGAAATTTAGAGGCATTACAAAAAAATGAGTCAGATCATTTCCCTTTGATTTTTACTACTGAAAAGGTTAATATCAAAAAAAATTTCATTGCAGTTTTGAAAAAATGTGGATACAACACGCACAGTTTGAGAGCAAATTGGTTGAATGGTGTAATATAGATGTTGATGGAACTACTCTTTTAGAGTGGCTTCAAAATTAAGAAATGTCAAAAAGGAGGTTAAAATTTGGAATAAAAGATGTTTTGGTAATATTTTTGAGAGTAAATCAAGTATTAAGGAAGAGCTGCAAAATATCCAGGGCAAGATACAAAAGGAAGGATACACTCTTGACCTTGTTAGAGAAGAAAATGAAAAATTGTTGGAGTACCATGACATTGTTACTAAAGAGGAAATTTATTAGAGGCAAAGATCTAGATCATTCTGGCTGAATGAAAGAGATAAGAATACCAGGTTTTTTTTATCTTTCTACTTTGAAGCATAGAGCTAAAACTTGTATCTCATATCTTAAGAAGGGTAATTTGAAGATTACTAAGGAAAAAGACATTTCGGAAGAGATGGTCTCCTTTTTTTCCACTTTGATGACATCTGACTCTAATATTGATTCCACTCATCAAGCAGAACTTTTAAAGGTGATTCCATCTCTAATTACTAAGGAGCAAAATAACTTGTTAGGTGCTATTCCTAAGGAAAAGGAAATTTTAAAAGCAGTATGTTCCATAGGAGGGGATAAGTCTCCAAGACTAGATGGTTTTCCTATGTTCTTTTTCTAGAAGACATGGAAACTGGTTGGAAAAGATGTATGTGATGCTATTAAAGAATTCTTTGGGGCTAACAGAATGCTAAAGGAGATCAATTCCACCTTCCTTTGCTTTATTCCTAAAAAGATTGGGGCTGATTCTCCTAACCAATTTAGGTCTCTTAGTTTGTGTAATTCTTTCTATAAGATTATCTCAAAGGTCCTCACTTCCAGGCTACTTGTGGTGCTTTCGTCTCTTATTGCAATTTAGAAAAATGGTTTTTTCCTAGGTAGGAAAATTCTTAACTCTGTTATTACTTCCCATGAGAATATTCATTCTTTATCTTGTTCCAATAATCAGTGTTTCATGAAAATTGATATTGCGAAAGCCTATGACAGAGTGGAATGGGCTTTTCTTGTTAAGATTTTATTGGCCTTTGACTTTAGTCATAGGATAGTGAGGGCAATTTTTTAGTTGATTTCTACTACTTCAATTGTTGTTCTGGTGAATGGGTGTTCTTCTAAATTCTTTAGCTCTTCTAGGGGTTTGAGACAGGGAGACCCCTTATCCCCTATACTAATCATTATTATAGCTGATTCTTTGGGGAGGTATATTGGGAAACTAGTTTTGCAAGGGGATATTAAAGGTTTGCAACCTTCTTTACAACCTCTTACTTGTTCTCATGGTCAATTTGTTGATGACACCATTTTCATGGGGAAAGTTGAAGTCAGGGAAGCCAGAAATCTCAAAAAAGCCCCTAGCCTATACTCTTCTGCTTCATGTCAGTTGATTAACTGGAATAAGAGCTCTTTGTTTTTTATTAATATCCCAGTTTTAAGACAAAACAAAATTGCTAAAATTCTAAGGTGTTCAATAGGATCTTTTCCTTGTATTTACTTTGGTCTCCCTTTGGTACCTATAGCTCCAAATTCTTTTTGGGAAGATCTCATTAAGAATTTTAATAAGAAGCTTGTTGGATGGAAGGGTAACTTTTTGAGTCAAGTTGGCAAAATTACCCTCCTTAAAGCTTATCTCTAAAGAATCCCTACTTATGCTTTGAGTCTCTTTAGAATTCCAACAAAATTTGCATATACTATTGATAAAATCCAAAGGCATTTTCTCTAGTCTAGTACTGAGGAAAGGAAGAGAATGGCTCTAATAGCTTGGGATCAAATTTGTAAGCCTATCAGGGAAGGTGGTTTGGGAATCAAGTCTTTTAGCCAAATAGGGATGGAGAGTGTATCATGATGATAAGGAATGGAGTACTCTATGGAAACATAAGTATCTTTTTAATGCTCCTTCTTTATCTAATTTTCTGTCATCTCCTTATGTTCTTTTCCCTTCTGCTATTTGGGGGGCTGTGCAGGGAACTAAGAACATCTTAAGTAAAGGATGTTCATGGAAAGTTGGAAATGGGTAGAAACTCAGATTCTGGGAAGATGTTTGGATATTGGATCATCCTCTGATTAAGGAATTTGAGGATTAGACCCATATTGATAAATGTAAGCAATTCTATGGGACTCTTATGGAACAGTAGTAGTATAATAATAGTTGGGTTAGCCTTGTTGATGTTAACTAGGTTTTTCATAATGTCCAGATTATGTTGAATGCTTTTTCTTTATATCCCCTTAAGGAGGATAAGATGATATGGAGTGCTGATGTTAGTGGCCATTTCAAAGTTTCCTCTATTTTCAAATTTGAGGAGAAAGGTAATTGCCCTTTATGGACTAAAGCATGGATAAAAGGTCTTATACAAAAAATAAATATCATCTATTAGATCTTACTTCAAAATAAAATTCTTACTTAGGACAATTTGCAAAAGAGAGGCATTAATGTGGTTAATAGATGCAGTCTATGTAAAGAAGGTTATGAAGATATAGATCACTTGTTCTTAAACTGTACTTATAGTCAACAAGTATGGAGTTCTATTCTCAACTTCTGGAATATCACTTGGGTCCACCAAAATAATATAGAACATTGTTTTAAGAGTTGGACTTGCCCATCTAAGGATAATGATGTTGATTTCTTATGGAAAATTACTCTTCCCCATCTCTGGTGGGGTATGTGGAAAGAAAGAACTAACAAAATCTTTAAAAACAAAGAAATGCCAGAGTGAGTACTTGGCCAAAACATTGTCAGGGCAATAAAGGAAAACTTCAATTCCCATAGAAAGTGTAATGAAGACTTCCAAATTGATAATCCAATGTTTTCTAAAGGTTCTAAACTGAAGAAAGAAGGTCCAAGAATGAATACTAAGTGGAAGGCTCCTCCTATGGGATGGATTAAAGGGAATTTTGATGGTGCTGCTAAAGAAAACCCTTGTATAGCGGGTTATGGAGGGGTTTTGAGGGATCACATAGATAATATTATAGATGCTATTGCTATACCTATTGGTATTTCTAATAGCCATAAAGCTGAGGCTATTGTAGCTCTGTATATTATGAGAATAGTAGTGGAAACTAGTTTCTAGTACCTTTGGATGGAAGGAGATTCCTTAAACATTGTAAATATGCTTAATGGAAAAAGCTCGATCACTTGGTCTATCGAAGCTAGTATAATGGAAATTAAATTCTTAATGGATAAATTTGATAAAGTCTTTATATCTCATTCATTCCATGAAGGAAATGTTGTGGCTGACTAGATTGCTAACTAGGTTGTCCAACAGAAGTGTAAGATGACATGGCATGATGACCTAAGTAGGAGTGTGGATTTGAAAGCTCTTATTTATTATGACAAAACTCATACGACAGAGGGAAATATTTGCTAAGATTAGCAATTTAATGATAAATGGAAGTGGGGTTATGGAGGCTAGTGTTATTTTCTTGAGAAATTACATAAATGTGATTATTATCCTAGCTTGGCATGTATGTGTTTTAATGAGCGCCTTAGTTATTTTAATTAGCACCTTGACTTTTCTTAATGCATTATGTCTTCTTGTCTACTCGACTTTGGCATTTTGCAGAGAAATGAAGTTTTTAGAAATGGTGGGGAACTGAGAAAATAGGAACCAAAGAACTGTAAAGCATGGAAGGCTAGAGCCTTTGTTTGGTAGATTCTACAGAAAGGTAATGTTACTACTTACCTAGAGTGCCTTCATGGCTACAAACCACATGTCATAGAGGTATTCTTCAAAAATTGGATTGAGGATAGGGTTTCCTTGCATGGGGAATGATTCATTTGTCTAAAGATTTCATTGCCGAGGTTATGGGGATAACTAAGGAGGGCATAAAATTTAGTAAGGAAACCAGTATCTCCAATGCTACATTTAAGAAATTTTTGAAGACTGAAGAGGAGGAAAAGAATCTGGAGAATAATGGTTACTTTTATGAGCTGGGTCAAATAAAAGTTATCTGGTAGGACGTTCTTTCTTGCATCCGTGAGTATTTCATTTTAGATGGTAGGGCAAAGAAAGTTCATAAAGTTCTTTTTGTGTTCCTAAATCATTTTCAATGTAAGGATAAGATCTCATTTCCTTTTTATATGAGATTTTCTTTGCTTCAAAGTCTTCAAGCCTATAGGAAAAAAGAGCCTTGTCCAATTTTACATGAAGGGCTTGTCCTTTTAATTGAGAATTACAGTAAGAAAAAGGCTATTTTATCTTCACCTCCCTCTGAGAAAAAGATGGGCTTTGTTAGTGAAACCTACTCTAGGAAGAGTAAGAGTGAGGAAGGGGTTAGTGTGAGAAAGAGGAGTCTGAAGCAAGAAACACCTTAGAAAAATGTAGAGGAGATTACTGAGTCTGACAATTTAGACAATAATGATGATAAGAATATGGAGAATGAGGAGAATACGGATGTGGGAGATTTTAGTTCAAATCTAGAAGGTTACCCTGGCAACAAGGGTGAGACTAGTAAGGACGAGGCTAAGGAAAGTAATCATAAAAATACAGGGTTAGATATTGTTGGAGAAGAGGAAAAAATTCAGAGTGAGCAAACCCAGAGAGCAAGGGAGGAAAATTTGGAGGAAGAAATGACAAAGGAAAAGGAGGACCTCACTGGTCAGGGCACTATGAATGTAGAGGAAGATACGGGGAATACTGGTAAGGACACAATGCTTTCTTTCCTTCACACTTCTAAGCTTAAGGCTAACTCCTCTCTCCAAGGTGACTCTTGGATGTAAAATGAGTTAATGAATTTGAAAAGAAAAATGGGAAAGATGCAACAGGACCAAGAAGTTGATTGAGAAAAGACCATTCAGATGGAAGTTTAGGTTCACAATATCCTAGATAAGCTAAAGGAATATGAACATAAACTCCACCTTTTGATTAAAGAGAGTGGCAACAAGATGGAGCAGGTCACTTTAGGCATTTGTGCAATTGCTACCAGCTTAGGGAAGAGGAATAATGAGGAAATCATGTCTCCTGGTGGACCAAGCAAAAGAACAAGACAAAGGTCAAGAAAGAAGGCGATTGAGGTTATTACGAGATTTGCTACTGATACCATCCAAAGCACTGAAGAGGTAGGCAAGGAGGTGGTGAAAATGATCAAAGAGTTGTAATAGCAGTTAGTGGTGTTTTTGGTAACTGGTCTCTATTCTAGTGGTGGTTTCGGTAACTGGTCTCTAGTCTAAATTTTTTTTTGGTTTTTGATCCTTTTTTTCAAACTCTAGGTTCCAAGTCCTTATAAAACTTGGTTTCATTTTATGGTCTTATTTTGTGGTTTCAAGTCCCTATAAAACTAAATTTTGTAACTTTTATACTATAGGTTTCAGGTCCTTGTAAAACCTGGTTGTTCTTACTGGATTATTTTTTCTTTTTTGTTAAGGGTTTTGGGTCCCTTCAAAACCTATTTTTACCTTAATCTAAAATAGGTTTCACATTTTACATACTGAATTTGATGAGAATCTTCTCCACATATTTCTCTTGTGATAAGAAAAGCTTACCATGATCCCTATCTCTGTGTATCTCCATACCCAAAATTTGTGTTGCTTCTCCTAGACCCTTCATATCAAATGTCCTAACCAACTGAGGCTTCAACTTATTAATTTCAGCCATGCTCTTACTTGCTACAAGAAAATCATCAACATATAATATCAATATAATGAATAAGCCATTTTCTAAACTTTCAACGTAAACAAAATGGTCATACTCACTTCTTACAAAGTTTTGGCTCACCATAAAGGAATCAAAATTCTTGTACCATTGTCTGGGTGATTGCTTCAGGCCATACAATGATTTCTTAAGTTTGCAAACAAATTTCTTGTTTCGACCTTGAATAAACCCTTCTAGTTGTTATATATATATATATATATATTCAAATCTCCATGTAGAAATGTCATTTTAACATATAGTTGCTCTAACTCAAGATTAAGTAATGTGACTAATGCTAATACAATCAAAATGGAAAAAAGCTTAACAACTAGTGAAAAAAATTCATGAAAATCAATACCTTCTTTTTGAGAAAATCCTTTTGCTACCATCCTTGCCTTGTACCTTTCAATTTTATCATCACCACCCTTCTTTAGTTTATAGACCCACTCACAGCCAACAACCTTTCTACCCTTTGAAATTTCTACCAAGTCCCATGTATTATTATTCCTTAAGGCATCCATTTATTCTTTCATTTTTATTTTCCATTTAGCATTACTCATTGCTTCCTAAAAACAATTTTGGTTCCCTATAGTTAGAAATCAATGAAAAAAATTAAACAAAATCATCATATCTCTTAGGAGGATTCTTGACTCATGTAGATCTCCCAATAGATGGTTTAGGCATTTCCACAGTTTCCTGTATATTTTCAAAGTATGTAGCTTCTTCTTCAAAGAGATCTCCTATCTCTTTTTCTTTTATAAAAGGATGAGTTTCTGACTGAACTTGTTGATATTGTGGTACTTGTTTCTATTCCAAATGGTCTTATGTAAAATCTGATTTTGTTTGAGAAGATTCACCAAATACTACATCTCTACTAATGATGTTTTCGTGGGTACTAGGATCCCACAATCTATATCCCTTAACTCTACCACCATAGCCAACAAAGGAGTATTTCTTGGATTTGGGGTCTAACTTTGAATTTTGATTTTTAGAAACAAGAGCATAAGCATCACAACCAAATATTTTCAGATCTGAAAATTCACATGAATGACATGTCCATACCTCTTTAGGAATATTGCAATATATTGCAATTAATGGTGACCAACTTACCAGGTAACATGTTGTATTAACTACTTCGGCCCACAACTCTTGCTGTAATTTGGCATCACTGAGCATACTTCTTGCTCTTTCTAGAAGAGTCCTATTCACGTGTTCAACAACAATATTTTTTTGAGGAGTGTAAACTGTGGTTTTATTGCTTACGATTCCAACTTCTTTTAATAATTCTCAAACTTTAAAGATGTGAACTCTCCTCTATTATCTATTCTCAAATACTTGATTGATCTGCATGTACTATTTTTAACAAAAACTCTAAATTGTTTGGATACACCAAATACACCAGCTTTACTTTTAATAAAAAAAGCCCATATTTTTCTTGAGTATTCATCTATAAATGTCACAAAATATGATGCTCCTTGAAAAGAAACTATAGGGTATGGACCCCAAACATCTGAATGGATATAGTTTAGAATACCTTTGCTTGTATGACTACCAGATCTAAACTTTTGTCTACAATTCTTTCCAAAGACACAATGCTTGCAAAAATTCAAATTCAAATATATTAAGTTTGGAAGCAACTAATGATTTATAAGTAACTTTAGCCCTTTCTTTCTCATATGACCCAATCATTGATGCCATAAACAAGTAGATACATCACTTTTTTTAGATACCATTGTCACATGACTTACATCTGTACTTCCATCCTATAAAGGTTTCTGACTTTTGTAGCCTTCATCACCACTAAAATTCCCTTAGAAACTTTAAGAAATCCTCCTTGGCAAGATAATTTATAATCACTAGAATCTAAAACACCTAAGGAAATTAGATTCTTTTTCAATTTTGGTACATGTCTTACCCTTGTTAATGTCTTTATAATACCATCAAGCATCTTGATTCTAATACTCACAATCCCAACAGTCTTACAAGAACCATCATTTCCCATAAAAATAAAACTTCCATTAATAGGTTGGTAAGAAGAAAATCAACTCTTATGTGGACACATGTTATCAAAAGCACTAGAATCTAAAATATAATCATCTTGATTTTGTAAGAAATTACAAAAAGATAACACTTCACCAATCATACTTGAATTTGCCTTAGCTAGACTCACTTACTTTTTGGATTCATCATTCTCTTCTTTTATTTTCCAACAATCTTTCTTGAGATTCCCTTCATTATTGCAAAACCAACATTTTCCCTTCTTTTTCCTCTTGACTTGGATCTAGATTTATCTCTTGAACCTTTCACTTTTTCTATGGGACAACCTCTAGCCACCATTGCTTCTAGTGTGGAGGTTTCTATATTACACTTTCTTTGCACCTCTTCAGAAAAAAAAGATCCCATAACATAATTGAATTCAAGGGAGTTAGTTGTACAAAGACTAATAGAAGTGGGTATGAGCAGGATCATGGTGGGCCAAAAAGTGGCGATGTGAAAAAAGTGGAGTTTTAAAATGTCTAAAAAGCATTTTAAAAATTTCTCTGACTTTTTTCCACCCAGCCTAATACCAAAGAAAACAGTTTGGGCCAAACCTTATTGGGTATCTGATCCATTATTAGGTACCTACTATGTATCTAATATAATATCGGGTATCTGATATGAGATTGGATACCTGAAACCTATGACTAGGATTTAGAAAAAACCCAAGATATCAAGTATTTTTTGCTTCCATTTCGAGTATTAGATCCAAGAATAGGTATATGATTGAGGTAAATATTTTTTTTACTTTTTAATGAATTTTATTTAAAATTAGATTTTTTAAAATAAAAATTGTTGAAGATTAGGTTATTTTTAATAGAAATTATTGATTTGTTTTATTTTAATTAAAAACTTAAAATGTTGTTTTGCAATTCAATAGGCATGAGTGACCCAAATGATATTGATGAAACTAAGCCATGAAACAATGTTCTTTGAAACCCTCCACCAAACAATCTAGTACCCCCTCAAAACCATCCACCAAATGATCCCCTACCCCTTCAAAACCCTCCTCAAATTGAAGATTTGATACAAATAAATCTTACTAAATCGAGGGGTTTGCAAAATATATATAACACTATACCTACATTGGCTCCCATATTATCCATGTTAAACACCATAATGGATAATATTCAAACACTTACTAAGGAACAAAATTTTGCTCTTCGCTGGCATGAGCAAATGCATGCCATGTTTGACGATGGGTTGGACTATGATGAGGTTGCGATGTAATGTCCCCTTTTGGGGATATTATAAATACTAAAGGCATATTATCTATAATATTGAAATTGACTTGGAGAGTGTGAACTCAAAATATATAAGATCAATTTAATATTACAAAGTGGGTAAAAAGGAAAAAGAGAGATAAGATGAAAGGCCAGAAAGGGAGTCGAAGAGTCATAGCCATGAAGATAAAAAGAGACAAGACTCATTCATTTGGCATGCTTGATTTATTATTAGATGTTAATTCCTCTCTTGAGAGAGTAATAAGAAAGCTTCATCTTTTAGCTAGTATGAGGACATAGCCCCTCATGTTGGTAGACAATGGACACAAACCCATTGTCTTGGGAGACATTACATCAGGTGTCTCACATGTGCTTACATGTTATTTTCTTAAGTTTTCTAATCTGATTATAAAGTTGTATTTAGGATTGGATTTTGGAAGCCAGTTATTGTATAATGCAATAACATGTTTTAAGGAGTTTTATGAGAGTTTATTGGTTTAATGTTATTGTTTTGTAACAAATTTTATATTCTTGAATACCAAATCTTATTTTGATAAAGAACAGGTTATTATCTTGTGGAGAATCTTCTAATTTAATTTTTGTATCATATTATATCTACATACATTTAAGTTTTGAATGTATGTTGAGGAAGGAATCGAGTAACTATCCAGTTTGGGATATTTTAGTGGTATCAGAGCTCATTTTCCTGCTAGCCTATGAATTTTTATTGAGATACAATAGATATATCAAATGCCTTGTAGAATTTTAAGTATTGAGTGAAAATTGATATATCACAAGTTATATCTATTCACTTCAAAGTCATGAAATTTCAAATCAATATATTTGGAGGGAGTCATATAAGCCTACTGAAATGAGTACAATGAATTTGCAATTGTTATGGAAAGATAAACAATAAACATCATAGAAGTTTCATTTCTACTGTGAATTTCATTATTTTATAGAAGAAATTATTTCTTTTCAAAACCTTGTAAATTGCTATAAAAGTCTATTTCTGTGGAGAAGTATTTACAAATTTTATTGACCTTTGCATGTAGGATTTTATAAACTTTGGAATTTTCAAGAAGGCATTTAATGGGAGTTGAGAATGGTACAATTTTTGAAAGATTAAATATTTCTTCAAACATTTCCATTGGGAACCATTCTTGACTCGAATAGAAATATTAAGAAGAAATTGCACATTTTTTTAGGCTTCCTTCATAGTAGCAACTGATATCGTGGAGTAAGAAATATAATCTAGAGTTATGCAAGTTATGCCATAATTTTGAGCCTATGAAATACTGATTAGAGTAACTGAGAGATTTCATGGTATTGCCTAGTACAATAACTAAAGTTCAACATTACCAAGGGAGTAGTAGAAGATTGGTAAAGCATCCATTTCTATCAATCCACAGAGATTAACATCTATTAGATATAAAAAGGATTCTATTGGGACCAATCCACTGTGTTGATGTGTGTCCAACAACTAACATATCACACAAGAAGGATTGTGTATGATGACTGTAAATGGAGACAGTAAGGAGCATACTACGAATGGGCAATAGGATCCACTAACAACTGTAGTTATAGTAATGTCCCTATTTTTGTAGAACTTGGAAGGAATAAAGTCCCAATTGATGGAAGGAGGAGATTTGCAGAGATAGAGAAGTGCAAAGAAGTGAGGATCTGAGTCTTTGACCTTGGGTCTATGCGTCTTCAAGATGCCATTGATATTGAAATGGTAGTCTTTTGGAAATAATTTGGAAGTTTTTCTATTCATAACACCTGTCGAGTTTGTTTATGTGTAGGTATAATGTAACATCCTTGGCAAAAGTAGCACATTTGCAGGGGACCAGTAGTAGTCATGTGATTGTTATTGGAAAGGAAAGAATCTAGTCAAGGTGAGATGCCAGGTAGGAGGTTGCCTAGATATAATTGTTATGTGTCATTTTTCATCCACGTGGGAATCATAGGGGTATAAGGAATCAACAAAGTAATGACATCCATTAATCAAAATTTTTCCTTCTAAAAAGTTTGACATCACCAAATAATTAATTGGAGGTTGTAGACAAGTTTGGCATCGTCTATTGTACTACTAAGCATGGAGGTTTCTTAAAGCGATCAAATCATATCGAGTCCATGTTTTAGAAGGAAGGTATCTTCATTTTTCATTACAAAAAAGTTACAAAGATTTTTTAGCTTTCAAAACTGATCATTGAGGTTATTAGGTCAAACATATAGTTGGAACATTTTAGTGATATATACTATAGTCGAGACATTTCAAACTATTTTTGTAAAATGTGGATGAAAAAAACATTAGGAAATATAGTACTTAGATTATTAGTACTTTGGTACCCAGTTCAGAAATGATATATTCCATTGAAAGAAATCAAAGCCTTAGCTAGTGAAATTTCCAAGTGCTTTGAGAAAAATAGGGGCACATGAATCCAAAAGGACTTCAATGCGAGTGGACTTGTGTAGAAGATGGCTACTTGGGCCATCCATTGATTGGAAAGAACACTATTGGAAACAATAAAAAACTTATGACCATGCCATTGCAATGATTTGTGTCACAAGAGAAATATGATACAATGACAAGCCAAATTCAACGAAGTGGGCAATTAATTTTTGGAAAGGACTGGAATATTGGTGCCCACTGTGCATTATTTGTCCAAGGTTGAAGTCATATGAAGAGGATATAGTTGTGCATACAAAACTACTTAGTTAAATTTCTTCTAAAGTTTTGACAGTCACCGGAGTCAAATAAGAACTGGTCCTCCAAATTAACCAATAGTTACATTATTGAATGGGAAAAAATTTCATATTATTAGATAGTTCAGGGTTGAGAATGGATGAGGATGGGTTATGATAGTAACCAATATGGCTTAGCTTTCAAACCATAGGAATCACATGCTCAAGATCTTGAGTCTATATAAATTCCATTGGCTTTGCATTTCATGTTTTCTAGGAATATTACAGGTTCTAGATTACTAGTAGAAAGATAGCAAGAAAATCAAGAAGTTCTTCTGAAATGTGTTTCTAAAAATTTGGGTTCTAGCCATTATAAAACCTATTGGTACCTATATTATTTACAAGTTCTTTCTTCATTGGCATACATTTAAGGTTGAAAGGAAATAGAATATTGTATTATCAAATTTCAAGATTTTTGTGTATGTACGTTTAGTGCAAAGTCATCTTGAGGAATACCAAATCCTATTGATATCATCAATCGATAAAGAAATCAAGATAGTTTGACTATTTAAAATAAAAAGGTGCAACTATGGGGCAAAATATAGCTATTTGTCATACTTATAGTAATAGGATAACAACTTTCAGCAATGGAAAAGGATTTGGATAAATTTAGGAAGGGTACTATGAAGCCACAAGAGTAGTTAGCCTAGAATTCTGAATCTGATATAAGAGCAGAAGTAGTCAACATTTATAGAGAGTATAAAAAACTTCTCACCAAAATTTAAAATGACTTACCATTTAACGATTACTTGGAGCTTCATCTAGAACAAAAAAAAAATATGGAGATGGAAAAAAAAAAGTACTTTGATTTGGTTCAGGATCTCCTTGAAAAAGACCAATGCAAAAATTTGTATAAATAATTTCTAGTAGGCCAAAAGAATTTAATAGAGGATCTTGAAAAAAAGAACAGTCAACCACCATTGATTTGCAACCTTCTTGTGATCACGCCAAAGTTGTTACACAGGGTGGAAGTTTCTTTACTGGTTAATTGGAGGTTGGCTTTGACAGATAGTTTGATGAGATAGCTTGCACACAAGCTAATAGTAGGTCAGGGTCCTTGTATGATGAGCCCTTATATACAAATGATAACATGGAAACACTTTTTCCTTTGCATAAAAATAAAGAGAACAAGGGAAAGAATACCTATAATTTTGAGAGAGGTGATGAACCATATATTTCTGATGTCCATGACATGAAATTGGAGGAACAAACTAAGATGATACTACAAGACAATGAACCACATCAACATGACAACAATGAAATGCATACCTTAAAGAAGCAGTTGAAGGTTAGTGAAGACATGGTTATGGAATCTTTGGTACATTATGAAAACACTCACAAAAAGGTTGAAGATATCTACAAGAAGGCTCATAAGGGAGTTGAAGGAGATTGACTTAATGCTGATTTATAGGTGATCAAAACAACTCTTGAGACTATGAAATCAATTTTTTTGTATTTTCTTTCTGACAAAGATAAAATTCTTAGGGTTTCTGAAATACATGTTGATCAAATGAATAAAGAAAGGAATGAGATTATGGAGCTCAATAGAGAGCTTAAGAATACTCATGAAGCATTAGATGATGCTCAGGTTTCCCTCCAAGAAGCAAAAAATCAGATTTAGAGCACAAATCATTTTAGGGAACATGAGGATAAAGAGAGGTAAGGATTTTTCCTAGAGGTAATTGATGATCTTGATACCATTCAATAGATGTATGATTTGGATAGTTGCCCCAAATGACCAAGTTCCAAAACTTCAAATCACATTCAACTTATAGACAACCCTTTGTTTGAGGTAGATGTTGTTTGGATTTTGAATAACCCACTTTTTGAGGTAGAGGAAAGAGTTCCTCTTGATTTCCAAGAAGAGGATGACCTTGAATTTAGAGATTCAAGTCAAGCTATAGTTCTTAACAAAAAATCTTGATCATAGGACTGGTGTGGTGAAGTGACTACTACTACCCCTCTTTTCTACAACCTTTACATGGTTCCAAATTCTAATTTTTATATAGGATGGATGGATTTCTTATTTTAGCAGTTAAACAAACCTTGGTGGAGGATTGAGGAGAGTTATGTGTTTATCATAGGGAATGGTTTTACAACTTCATTCTTTCTCATGAACACTATGTATTTAGGGATTCTTCAGAGTGATGATGGTAGTATTATCTTTTATGCATCCTTGGTGTTGATTTTAGCTTGTTGGAAGCTCATGTTTTACATCATCTACTTGAGATGGTTCATCACCGTCTACTATGGTATACATAGCTTTTGGATACATTTTTATCTCATCATACCAGCTAGTTATGCCATTGGCGTTTGGGACCCAGGTGTTGGCTATATGTACCTATGGCTTGTTGAGGACATGGTTGTAATCCTACTCAGTTTGAGGTTAGATGCAATGATAATCAAAGTTGTACAATTTACAAGTGCAATATTTTTTCATAGAGTTATATGGGATCCAAAGATCTAGTTGATGGATGGATTGTAGAGGGGAACCTTGCTTTACAGTATGGCCAAATCTATTTTCTATTTGGGCTACAAAGATGTCTACAGATTCAAATGGGATCTTGGTGCTGATTGCTTAAGGACAAACACTTTTAAGGAGGGGAGATTTGTAATGTCCCCTTTTTGGGACATTAGAAATATTAAAGGAATATTATATATAATATTACAATTGACTTGGAGAGCGTGGACTCAAAATATAAAAGATCAATTTAATATTACAAAGTGCACAAAAAGGAAAAAGAGAGATAGGATGAAAGGCTAGGAAGGGAGTCGAAGAGTCATAGCTCTAAAGATAAAAGGAAATGATACTCATTCATTTGGCATGCTTGATTTATTATTATATTTTAGTTCCTCTCTTGGGAGAGTAATAAAAAATCTTCATCTTTTAGCTAGTATGAAGATGTAGCCCCTCGTACCGATAGACAGTGGATGCAAACCCATTATCTTGGGAGATGTAACATCAGGTGTCTCACATGTGCTTATAAGTATAATCACCTAAAAATGACCATCTAGACTATTAGCCCCCTTCTCAACATTTTGGTTAAATTAATTATTTGTTTACTTAGATCAAATTTCTAGAATCAATTATTTTGATTATACCCTATAGCTTGACTATACTATCCTAAGTTCATTATTTGATTGAAAGAACATGTCCCATTTTAATTAAATAAAATATCCCATTCTTCTAACCCATTCAATGTGCACACATAAAGTCTTATTTCTAATTTATAAATTAAAAGGAAAATAATTTTGTCTCACATGCAAAGTCAACTCTTTGTTTATTAGTTGACTTGTGTGTGCACATGGATCAATCCTATTTTCAAACTCCACCCTTGACCATCCATCATTTGAATCTTGATCTCTACTATTTGTACAACTTTCAAATAAAGAGCTCTCCCCCTATCAAAGGATTGATACTCTTGAGTATTATTATGTTGTAGGTTTATCATTCAAATATTTGAAGAGCTTTGTGGAGAACTTCTACTTCTTATCTATTTTCTATCACCCATGGCATCTTAGTGTAGTTGCATGTAGATTAGCTTCTCTTTTGCAATAATCTAAGATCACATAGCATAACTAGGCTGGTTTTGTAACACATCTCATTTGTTTAAATCTAGCTACATTTGTCCATCCCATAATCTCATTTGTTTAAATCTTTTATTTAATTAAAATTAGACATGTTCTTTTAATCAAATAATAAACTTAGGATAGTATAGTCAAACTATAAGTTATAATCAAATTAGTTGACACTATATTTGTGTCACACTCTAAACCCTTCTATACAAGTGATTCCATGAATTCATTATATTTGGATGTCAGCTTAGAGCTCCCTATCAATGGAGTGCAAGATAGTATGTTTCAAGAATAAGAAGGCTCTCACCTGAACCTTAGAGATACTCTTCTTGCTAGTAAACTCTATCACTCCAGTATAGAAAGTTCTGTCATTTGGCTTAGGTAGAAATATCACACAAGGAAATTTTGTCACGTGAATATACTGTGAAATATCGCATGACAAACTTCCAGCAAAAACTATTGTCTACTTTGAATTTTCTTGCTGATTGAGTTGTTTGGTTAGTTTCTTGGTTGTTACTTGCTACTTGCTAGGTTTTACAGGTCTGTGATTGTTTGACAATAGACTATTTGTAGATTTCATGCTATTTTTAGAGTAGCTCGTGGAGCTAATGGTTTTTCGTATAGGTTGTTGCTTTGAAACATTTGCATAATTTACTTGAAAACAACACATGTCAAGGCTTCAAATGCACAGGGGCTGCTAATATTTGTTTACAGGGCTGCCCAAAGCATAAAAACCCAATTTCGCTTGTTTTTTTTCTTTTATTCCATGTGCACACACAAGTCAACCAATAAACAAAAAATTGACTTTGCATGTGAGACAAAAGAGTCTTTTCCTTTTAATTTGTAAATTAGAAATAAGACTTTATGTGTGCAAATTGAGTGGGTTAGAAGAATGGGGTCTTTTATTTAAATCAAATGGGTCATGTTCTTTTAATCAAATAATGAACTTAGGATAGTGTAGTCAAACTATAGGTTATAATCAAATTAATTGATTATAGCAATTTGGTCTAGGTAAATGATTAATTAATTTAGCCAAAATGTTGAGAAGGGGGCTAATAGTCTAGACGACCATTTTTAGGTGATTACATTTTCCCCTCTTTGACTAATGTGCGATCGATTTGGGAACCCATTACGTTAAAGAAAATAGAAGCCAAGTAAGCAGCAATAGAAATATCTAATTTTGAAGAACGAAATGCATAAATAGATAGCAATTCCTGAATGTACAACCTGATAGTGAAAGTACTAAACATTAGGAAAGGGATGATGCCATAACTCATGAAGAATGCTAAAACCAAGAAAAGTAGATAGATTGAGAGAAAATGAAAAGATCAAATATATGCTCCTAAGAAATAGATAGTTGTAGAAAATGATGATAGAGTATTTTTGCCCCCTTGGGATCAAAATTGAAATGAGGTAAGGGGGATACAGAAATGAGATAGATATGAAAAAATTGAGATATAACAATGTCCATGATGGCATATAGATGCTTAAGATCAAAGAACAACCATAAGGAAATGATAGAATGCCCAATTTGAGTAGAGTTGATCATGATGGATAAAGCATGAAAATTAGGTTGAATCCAATAGAAAGGTGATATAGATATGAAAAATGTGAATAGAAGTAAATATGGAATGTAGAAATGAAGAAGACATGGAGAAATGAAGATGCCCCCATGAAGATTCAAAGATTAGACCTCAAAAGGTCCACTGACTGCATAGAAGAAAGTAGAATTTTGAAATGCAATTTTGAATAGCAAGATGAACTTGGATTTCAATTTTGATCTCAAAAATAGATCTAGGACATCAAAATGAGTGAGGGGTGCAATTTTCACATAATTCTAAGGAGTTTGAAAAATTGGTCAAAATTAGGTAAAAGGGCTATATAAGGGGTCCAAGTGTCATTTTCAAATCAATTTGTCTTTTGTGATATTTGAGAGCTTGTGAGTGGTCAAGAGAGAGCATCATGGATTTGGAAAACATTTCAACTCACTGACACCATTTTGATCACAACTGGTTGCACAAACGGCCAACCCACTATGAGGCGCCAGTAAGTTTTTGACTTTTTCCACTTTTTTGAGCATTTATGACCTTTTTTTGCACGTTTTAGGGAACCTAGAATTTTACTAAATTTAACAAATGTTTTTTTTAAAGATACAACAACAATTATAGAATAAAGAAAGCAATTAACATACACTCACACATCAACAATGCATAAACATGTTACAACTCTTAAGGGTCCCATGACGATGAATCACATTAAATTTTAATTAAAACTAAATCCAATATATAATAAATCCACATCAAATAATAATGTACAAGTATGAATCCATTTAAATAATATACAATCATCTCAAATGCCACTTGGCAATAATCATAATGCACCATCATCCACTGTACAAGTCACAAGTATGAAGGGATGAAAGAATATAAAACATAAAAATAGATTACAACAACATCTCATAAGATTCATGGAATCAAATATGATACAAAATGTATAACCATCCATCATAATACAGATGAATAGAATGAAAGAGATACATAATAGGGAACTCCAGCAATGGTAATCAAATTGTCAGAACTCAATGGTAAAAGTAAATAACACTACCACTTGACCTTGTGGTAACCCAAAAAGGTCCACTCCCACTGTACTAAGATAATCTCAAGTCCCACACAAGATAAAAAAACTCAACAATAAAATCTAACATCTAAGTGAAGGAAAACCTAAAAACAATCTAACTCAAAGGTGCCAAGATACAAATGACATATAAACCTAGAGGCAACAATGACACGTAGGTAATCTATTATGCAAGTGTCATCGTATGAGCCAACTCTAAGGTTACTCAGCTAGTTTTTTAATCTTCTGACCCCCTAGTGACTCTATGTGGCACTAGTATCCTTTCATACTGACAAGACATACTAACGAGTTAGCTCTAAGGTTACAAGACTAATCTTTTAATCCTCTGGCCCCCTAGTGATTTTTTGTGGTACCAATATCTTATTAATTCATTTTAAGCCCATTTAATGAAATGTGATCACTTATTAAAATAACCTACAATGGGTTCCCATCAGTCTCTTTAGGGCCTCAACCTCCATTGCAAACCACTTCCCAACATGACATATAGATAACCTACCCTAAGCTCAGTAAAGCAAAAAGATCTCAAAAGACCCCATACCATACATCAATTCTTAAACAAGCAAATGACAAGCATTGAAATATCACTGATCAAAATCACACATTCCACCACTACAATCATCCTAATAAGATTGATCAAAAATCAAGTACACATAAAACAATCCACATCATATCATGAAATCACCAAGAACAAATCATACAAATACCTCAGGCCTGTACAAGCAACTAAGAAGCAACCCAAAACAACTGATCAAAGACTCAAAGGTTAAATAATATAGGTCACACCATTCACCTTAGTTTCACACAAGAACACTAGAAAGAAATAACAATCAATATATCAAGACCCCTCATAGAGCATACAAGACACATTACCATGGTTGAGTATAAAAGATCAAGATCAAAACATCATCATGACATCACAAAATAGAACTTCCAAGCCTCTGGTAAATATCCTGATTTGGTCAAAGCTAAGTCAAACCCTAAAATCCCAACACCAGTAAATCACACATCACATAAGGTACATACAAAAGTAACTTTCATAATTCATTCTATTTTGAAAACACATAAGTTCAATATTCACAATAGGTTTTCAAGTTTTCATTTCCAAGTATTATGATTCATAGAGATTTCGATTAAAATCAGGTTTCACATTTTCATTTTAAGTTCTAGACTTACCAAAGTTGACAAATTTCCCCTTAACATATAAATGATTATTTAATTAAATCACTAATAGATTTAAAATTAAAAAATCCAAATAATTCGATTGATAACGAACGGTCCAAATTCCATTATCTAGAAACTTGCAACAACTAACATAATAAACTAATGTTTTGTTTTTAAATATTATAAAACAAATCTAAATAATAGTTATTAAATTATTAAAATAATAATAATTAATTATTAATATAATACAAGGTATAATAACTATAATCATTAATTTAATAATATAATAAAATTAATTTATATTTATTAAATAACATTTAATATAAATCTAATAATTAATAATAAATTTTAAATTTTAATAAATATTATATAGTATTAAAAAACTATTTAAAATTTTTAATAATTTTTTTAAAAAGATGAAGCATTTTTTAAAAGGCCCATTGGCCTGCTTCTCATGCAGGCTGCTTAGGCAGCCTTGGTTGCCACAACAAAATTGACCGCTACTGACAGCCCTAGTTGCCTTTGTAGTCAGTAGCCTAAGGGAGATGGGAAGGGGGACGGGGAAGTAATGGTCCCCACTCTCCCTTTTTGATATATATATATATATATATATATATATATATATATATATATATATATATATATATATATATATATATATATATATATATATATATATATATATATATATATATATATATATATATATATATATATATATATATATATATATAATATAAACAATGAAAGTCATAATGCCCTCCCTCCTCATTGAATACACACAATAATGTACAACATCACGAAAATGAATAGGCATGAATATAAAATTTTCTAAGTTTACTGTGCTATAATATATGTATTTTTAAAACAATTTTCACAGTAGTTCTGATTCGAATAATAAGAATATCTAATCGAATTTCACTTCTCCAATTTGTTGATTTCATTCCAAACCCTTCTTGAAACAAAATACCAATCTATAAATTTTACACAATGAAGGTTTCTAATTTTAATTCATAAACAGAGGTTTCTCAAACAAAGAACGATAAAATCACATACAAGGGTTTCAACCCAAATAACATTCTGAAACCAAAATACACAACAGATATGGAGAAGACAGAAGTTCGAAGAATGCAATCTACTATACAAATAAACCACAAAATCCTACTGAATCTGATGCTAAAATGACAATCGCATAGAGCACATAACTAATCCCCCTTTTTTGAAAAACCTTCTTCTCCGAAAATTGCTCCTCCAAAACCTGGTTCCTGCAAAAATGAGCTCTAGATCTCTAATAAAGAGTTATCCCCTAAATTTGGGGCTTTGATTGTGTAATCATGTGAGGGAACTCGATGATCATCATCTTTTATTATTTTATTATCTTTTTACATTTTTAGGCACAAACTTTTAGACATTTAATTACAAAATATCTTTATTTAAATAATTAACTTTATCTCTTTAATTAATTTTTGAAGCATTTTTTATAGAAATATTTATTAACTTAAGTAATAATTATATTTAGAATTCATTTAAAAATGATCCCCTAAATATATTATTATTAAATTAAATAAATATTAATACTCTCCAACATTAGAACTATAACTTTATCTTTCAATTTAATTCTTTTATTTAATTAATTTCTCAATTAATTAAATATAATTAAATATTGAATTTTCTTAATAAATTCCCATTAAATTAAATCATTAATTATTCTTTTAAGTTGATTTAATATAATAGAAAAATACTCATAGACCCACAAGAATAAATGCAAACTCATAATAAAGTACAACAAACCAATCAAACTCAAGGGTTATAATCACAAATTTACGTCACTTGACAAATTTAGAAAGTAGACAACTTAGATTCTTGCCCTAATTTTTAGGACAAATGGTTTAAGAATAGGATTCAGACTCAAGAGTTATCTCCCCTCTCTTACCATTAAGATATTGTGATAGGATATGTTCATCCTAGCAATTTAGGGAAGTCAATACCCGGTACCTACAATCTGCATAAAATCCATGCATGTACAAACACAATATTCTAAACTAAAAAGGTAATGGCAGGAAGTGGTACATCATGTAGATCCCAACTAGCATGTGACTACAACTCCCTTCCTCAACCACATCAGAAAATGTCAAACATAAATAAAATATACACGCACACCATACACATGCAAGTATGGGGTAAGTATTCATAGAAACTGCATAAAAATTATTTATCTAACATCATTAAATAAATGAAAGTCACTACATGAATATATATCATCATTGAAAAATCATGGGATAACTGAAATAAATAAGTAGCTTTATATATATATATATATATATATATATATATATATATATAAACTGAATATGAAATAATATCTAACAATTTGGAAACAATTTGGAAAACAATGTCACTGATCATCAAGCATAAACATAAAGTTGGCCCAAAAGAGTTCGACAATAAAATTAGAAAAGTTAACTAGAGGTAGGAATTACACTTTCTTGCATCTTGTCTTAAAGAACCTCTTGTTGCATGGTTTACTAACAAGAAGAGTATCTCTAAGGCTCAGCTAAAGCTTTCTTATGCTTGAAACATACTCTCTTGCACTCCATGGATAGGGAGCTCTAAGCTAGCATCTAAGCATTTTGAATTCATGGAATCACTTGGATAGAAGGGTTTAGAGTGTGAAACAATTATAGTGCACATTTTTTGCACCCACTATGGGGTAGAACGTCTTAGTTTTTCTCTTCATCTTGTTGCATTTTCACATTTTTTGCATTCTATCTACAAATTTTCTTTTTTTACAGTCACAGATTTTGGGTGATATTTTTCTAGTATTGTGTGACATTTTTTAGTACTGTAGTGTGACACTTTTCCTATAAAAGTATTGCACGCTATTACTGAACTCTATCACTCTAGTATAGAAAGTTTTGTCACCCAACTTAGGCAAAAATATCACACAAGGAAATTCTGTCGCATGAATATACTGCGAAGTATCACATGAAAAACTTCCAGCAAAAACTATCACCTAGCTTAAATTTTCTTGTTGATTGAGTTGTTTGGTCAATTTATTGGTTGTTACTTTCTACTTGCTAGATTCTACAGGTCTATGATTGTTTGAAAGTAGACTATTTCTAGATTTCATGCTATTTTTAAACTAACGTGTGGAGCTAACGGTTGTGTTTGTAGGTTGTTCCTTTGAAACATTTGCATAATTTTCTTGAAGAGAATGCATGTCAAAGCTTCAAATGCACATGGGCTACTAATATTTGTTTGCAAGGCTGCCTAAAGCATAAAAACCCAATTTTTCTTGTTTTTTTCTTTTATTCCATGTGTAGCTTTCTACTAGTTGTTTCAATTTTTTAGGCACATTAAATTTTTAATTGAGATTGTTTGGCAATAGAAGAGTATGCTCTTCACCCTTGTGGTGAATCAAAAATCTTGACTTGCCTTTGAATTTCAAAAATAAGGGGATAATTGAAGCTTCTTGGCGTGTTTGGGGGAATTGATTGGAATAGGAGAGGATGATCTTCACCCTTGTGGTGAATCAAAAATCTTGACTTTCAAAAGTTGATCCATTTTGTGTAGTTTGGAATGTCGAAAGCATGAATGCTGATGATATTCCTATGGGGGAGTATTGTAGAAACATGATTATATCATTATTATGATGATATGTTACATTCATGACTGTGTTTGTCATTCATGTCAACATAGCAATTTTTTGTGGTATTTAATAGAAGAACATCCGTAAAGATCAAGTTGGTACAGATAGATCATTGAGTGTTTTCACTAGCAAGGTTAAAGGGAGATACTAATAAGTGTCTAGTATATATAGCTAACCTCACATGCAAAAGATATTAAGTCTAGAAGAAGTTATGCAAGTTTTGGTGAAGACTATTCTAAGATAGAGTTTACAGAAGAATATTTTGGTAAACTTGTTATATCTCTTAGCAGATTTGTTATTCTGAGAAGCAAGGTTAAAGGTGTGTAGAAGAAATGTTGGATATGACATGGCTAAGCTCACTCATCATAATATTACACATGCAAAACGTTATTCGAGTTAAAAGGCGATAGATTGATGTTATCGCTAAGTAAAATGTGTTCTTAATGAGGTCCTACAATAATTAATTGAGAAGGTGTAATAGCTGACTCAAGGGAATTGTTTTATAGACTTGGTATAAAGGAAGGACAATTTCCTTTGTTATACATGGATGTATAAAGCAAGCAAGAAGAACAAAAAGAGGAGAAAAGATATGAACGCTGAGTAATTTTGAAGATAAGCAGAGCATAGTGAAATTCGAGAAAACTTAATTGCCAAGGTTTTATTTTGAGATCTTAGGTTTGATATTTGGATCTAAGGTTCATGACCTAGTCTACAAGGTTTGACAGTGATTGGTCTAGTTGACAAGACAAAGGAATGATGAGAAAGCATAGTATGAACAATTATTCTATAAGGAATAGTTGAGAGATCAGTTAGACAGTGAATTTCAGTGGTCTTGCTCTAGAATCAATTTGGACAGTGGGTCCTTCTGCCTTCTACAACTCTTAATAGGATTGGCACAACTCCTAACAGGGTTGGAATCTTCTAATAAGGATTCAAAGTATCATAAAATGGACTCTTATGTACTAAATGTGTTTATAGACTCCTAACAGGGTCCATCCTCTAACAAGGAATATATGGTTGTCATTTACTTTGGTTGCATTGTTAAGATTAATTAAGGTTGATAAATGTTTTAATTGGATAACTGATTCACCCCCCCTCTTAGTTATCTTGGTGGACTATTGTCTCTAATATGGAATACTTTGGAGGGCTTGCTCTTGGGAAACTAAGAGGAATGATCCAAGTGGGGACAAGTGAACCCAACTATTCCAACCCACTATAAACTCAATGCTATCAAGGAAACAAAACCTTAGTAGATGTATTGTTTGTCTTTGCTTAGTATGATTACTTGTGGGATTGGGACCATGAGAAAAATTCTAAGCAGGAATGCTTAAGGTGCTCTTGTGGCCGTGAGGTCTGTTACCCATTGCAAGGTGAGTGTCCCTTAATTGGGTGCAATAGGAACATTATGAATGGAATCCCTTTCTAAACATCCTAGGTTAGAAGCTACTCTTTTTGCCACTCAACTTCTTGGTGTAAGGATTGATCCTAGTGGACTACCTAGATAACCCCAAGATTTTACAATCACCATCTATGTTCTCTTGGTTGTGCTTATGACACATAACAAAACCAATATCTCTTGTGGGAAACCACTTGGTGTGAGGTGAAGGATCACTTAGTGTGGGCTAAGTTGTTGAGTAATGAACTATGACTTCTAGGTAGATTGCTTGGCAAGTGTTCTTGAATGTGCTAACCTATCTAAACATTCTCACAAATCAAACATCTCGATAAAAATGGTAGGAAAACTATTCTAATATCACAAATACATATTCAAAAGGTTGTTTTGACCCTTGTTCAATTTTTTAAGACATGCTAAAAACCCCTACTATTTATAAACCATGTTGTTATTTGACACAAACTAAAATCTGAAACTGTCTGGTTTGAAAATTATCTAATTGTCAAACTGAAACACAACAATTTGGAGTTGAAATTGTCCTTTTTACACACAGCTAGCACTTTATTGCACACTCTTTGGAGAAATATCATGCAACACTTTTTTTTCAAAAATTGTGTCACCCTATTGTTTTAAGTTCTATCTCCTTGCAATACTGAACCATGTTGCCCCAGCTTCAGCAAACTATCACCCAAGAGAAAAGTGTTACCCTAGTATTACAAACTTTGTCATGCGATATAATTTGCAATCTCATTGTCACCTAGATTATGGAGAAATATTTCTTGGTTCTTTGTCCTTCCAAAATTGAGTTTTTAGTTAAGTATTCTAGGGTCTTGTTGCCTCATCCCTTCCTGCGTTTGGTCTCAAATCTGTATGTTAGGTGTTGTCTCAAGTTGAAAAGATGAGTCTAGTCCATCAGATATAAGTCTCAAAATGTCATTGATGATTACTTGTCAAAATCTAGCTACCGTTCTATACTAGTTATTTGCTATTAATCTTCTTGCTTGCTTTCTCAGCTTGAGTCACTAGTGCTGTAAATTCTTGAGCACTTTTGACAAGCCATCTATTCTACTTTGACAAGTGATTATCCTTTTTTGTATGAGCTTCAATTTGAAACATTTTTCTTGTCCTATTAAGAAAAGGCATATCCTTACATGTCAGTTACAACTAGATTTCAAGTTGGTAACGATAGTCATCCCTCTTTTGTTTTTGAACAATTGGAGACACCACCTAGGCACCCTTGCAAACAACCTTGTGTGGAAGATCTTGATTCTACTCAAACACAAACAACCATCATTTGGCACAATCTACTTTATAACTTTGATAACCCATTTGGGACACCCTTTGAAACACCCATGGGTGAAAACATTTTAACCAACATGCATCCTGAAGAAATCAAACACCACTTAGAAGAGAAAATGCATGAAAATGAGAAACTTCTAGAAGCCATTCAAGCTAGAGATGAGCTGATCAACAAGGTAAGCCTAACCCTCATACACACAATGAGGAAACTTGAAGAGACTATTATCACAATCCTTTTGAACACATTCCCCTTGGTGGTAATAATGGAAATCACACACCTCCAAGGACTCCTAGAGTCAACATGGGAGCATGCCCATCCCCTTCTAGACAATTACAACCACATCACAAAAGTAGTGATGAAATCACTAGTGAAGATGTCATAAAATTTTAACAAGACGAGCTTGCTCAAAAATTGATGCTCAAAGCTTTGGAGAAAAATGGGGACCAATACTTCTAGTATATGGAAACAAAGGGATGGAAACTCCCTCAAGATTTTGATGTACAATGAATAATAATAAAAAAAGGGCCCATTGAGGCTAAAATCTTGAGAGAAGAAATGTAAGAATTAAGGAAACAACTTGCACAATTGTAAACTTTAAAAGAGCCGCCTAAAACTTCATTTTTTGAATCAACATGTGCTCTTTCATTTGATAGGATTTTATGCTTGCTACCATTTCCTAAGGATATAGAGGTTCCTAAATATGACAAAATATGATAGAAATGGTGACCCTTATGATCATGTGAGATATTTTTATACTATTAGCATGGATTTCATGCATGAAGACACCTATTTAATGTGTTTTTTTCCTAGGAGCCTAAGAGGGCAAACTATGGAGTGGTTCACAAAATTGACTCCCTCTCTTAAAAAATTTAATGAACTCACACAATTCATTATCCAACAATACTCCTATGAAATTCAACATCTCATACCTGTGCTGAACTTATGCAATATCAAACAAAATCTGGGAGAACTTTTTGTAGCATGCCTTCAATGATTGAGATCCTTATACTCTAGGTACTCCCAACAAGTTCCTGAGGCTGAAAATTTTGACTTTTTTGTCAACACACTTGTACCTGAACTATACTTTGACTTAAGAAAATAGTTATTCACATCCTTTAATGCAATATTTGAGAGTGCATATTGTATTGAGGATATTTTAGATTATGGTAAAATAAGGTTTTGAAGGGACCTCGAAACCCTCTCACATCCTCAAAAAAGGAAAAGACAAGCCATCCAATAAGAAAGAGCCCATAAACCTACTGAAAAGTATCATCAAAATCAGGTTTTACAGGGATCTGAAACCACTAAAAAAGTCCAGATAGAATACCCAAGTTTTACAAGGACATGGAACCTATAGTACAAGAAAAAAACTAAAAACCAGAAAACAGGACCAAACACAAGAACTAGAAGAACCAGCTAGCAAACAAGACTTGCACGAGAACTCGACCAGAGAAGAAAACCTAGGAAACTATTGCAATTTCGTAATCATCTTCATAGCCTCCTTACCAATCTTAGCCATGTCCTGGATGGAGTTAGCAGCCGAAGAAGTAGCAAAAATCAAATCTTTTTTCCTCAAACTCTGTCTTGTCCTCTTGCTTGGGCCCTCCGAAGATATGGTTCCTTCATTAACTCTTTTACCCAACATCGCCACAGCAACACAGATGCTAGAGGTAACTTGCTCCATTTTTTTTCCACTTTCCCTGATGAGTAGTCTAAGATTCTACTCATAAACCTTACATTTTTTTGGGATATCTCCCATTTGCACCTCCATGTGTTGAATATTAGCCCAATCAGCCTCCTGGTTATGTTGCAAGGTATCCATTTTCTTCTTCAGCCCCATTATTTCATTATATAACTAGGAATCAAACTGAAGGAAGGAGTTAGCTTTTTGTTTAGCAGAGTGAAGGAAGGAGAGATTGGTTTCCCTCATGCAAAGATGTTGCTATGAAAAAGGGTGATATTATTGTAAAAAAAGACAAAAATAATAATGGAAATGACAAAGACAAGGGAAAACCTTGGAATAAAAACAAATATGTTATTAATGAAGGAGTAGTGGACACTCCTGACATCAAGGAAAGTGTGTTTAACCTTTCTAATGCCATCTATGCTACAAAACAACAAGAAGGTTTGAAACCACAATTATCTAATGAGAGCTCTAAATTTACCAAAAAATGATGTGTTTATACACCAATGGTTGAGCCTTACAAAGTGGTCTTAAAAACCTTGATTGCAAACAAGATGGTTACACTACCAGATAATTTGAAGCCCTATGAACCACCCATTAGACCTCCTTGGTGGCTAGAGGATCATATTTGCAGTTACCACGTAAGCAAAGGTCATAACACTGGACACTACTTTAAACTCAAAGATGTTATTCAAGACCTCATAGAGGCTAGTAAAGTTGTCACTGATGGTCTTGTTAAAAATTTTGACCATAAAGCTTTCAAGCAACCATGGCCCAAATATGAGAAATGTGAAACTTTCAAGCTAGCTCCTAAGAAGAATCATGATGCTAAGATCAACTATGCCTATGTTAACATGGATAATGTTATCAACATGATTAAACCTATTGAGTATCTTTGCATGATGAATGCTAAGTCTGACAACCAACTATGATGTTGAGGATGAAAGACCCAAATTTTTCCTCAAAATGTAAAATACTCCTCAACACGATAAAGATGCTAGACCTAAGGTGGTACTTCAGGTGGCTAAATCTTCCTCTACATAGAGTGAACCACTTGACACTGTCACTAGGGGGCAATCTGAAGTTATCCTAAAAGTTGTTAATGACCCTAAGAATTCTTTATTATCTAAACAAGAAACTACCTAAACAATCTCTAATTATGAACTTGTTAGCCAACTGAAATGTCCCATTGGCACAAGCACATCCTTGAAAAGGCCTTTCATTTTGCCAACATCCTATTGATATTGATGCAGAATGATTCCAAACTATGGTAAACCATGTCTCTTCACCTCATTACCTCACCTTTTTTAAAGAAGATGATAGAGCTCTCAGTCATCCTCATAATCTTTCCCTCCATGTTGAGGTTTAAATCTTCCACACTCACATTCATTGAATCTTTGATAGAAAATGGAACAGGGTTGAACATCATCTCATTATATGTGATCCAACAATTAGGCATTTCTAAATTTTCCACTGACCCTAGGTGCAAGATTACTATCAAAGCCTATGATGAGGTTGAAAGAACTCCCAAAGGTCTCATTATGCTCCCAATTAGAGTTGGTCTGGTTGAGAAAGATGTCATTTTCCAAGTCCAAGACATACCACTTGCATACAATTTTTTGTTCAGATGACCATGGATTCATGACATGTGAGTAGTACCTTCTACGTATCATCAGTGCATCAAGTTCCCTTTTAATGGTACTAAGATGGTTTTCCTCGATGACAACTCCATGATTATTAATATGCTATCTACTGCAAAAACATTGGTTTTTCATAATCGCTCTTCTCATGAGTTGACATCGTCCTTTACAAAGTGTGAACAAAAATTGAAAATGATGAGCCTAGGAATGGGTGAATACACTCTAGACTCTATTTTTTCTTTACTTTACCTATTTCCCCTCAGTATTATGGGAAACCTTCTACCAAAAAGAAGCCTTCCACTTTTGCAATGACTAATTTTGGCACCTTTATTCAATCCTCTGTTCCCCTAGAAGTAGAAAAAGAGGAACAAGCAATCAAATGTTGGATCTATAGGGAAGAGGAAGATGAGGAAGAAGTCATGGTTACTACTCCCATCTCTCCTAATCACTATGGAAAACATTATAAAATTTTGACAAACATGGGCTATCAGGGCCACCGGTCCTTAACTGGTAACAAAAAGGTTCTAGCAAAACCCTTAAGTCATATTGAGGGCCACAATACTCGAGAAACTATTGGCCTAGGATTTGGGCTAGAAGATGAAATAACAACATTTGATAGAAGAGATCCTATATCTAGCAAATTAGAGGATGATGATCCTCCTTTTATCACTGCCACTTTGCAAGATGAGGATTTCATGCCTATCACTTCTCTCCTTTGGGGAGAAGAATCACTAACTACTTACAATGATGTTGAAGCCTCTACTTCTCAATAATATGAACAAGATGAATATAACCACGAGGACTTAAATAGAGGAAGGATTAGACAAAATATTTCTTGCCTAGTTGCTAGGAATCTAAGCACATATTTTGGAGAATATGAGTGGGAAAGTACATCAGATGCATCTTGCAAAGTAGGAGTGGATGTCATTCACACCTATACTACCCAATCAAATGTAGTTGATGAGTCTAGTGTAGGGTTAGACAAGTTTGGTTCACAAACTGCTCTTGTGGACCATGCTAGTCTCTCTAGGTCTATTCTTGATCTGGATCCTTTTACAACATTCACTATAGGCTCAACTTCACATGTCACTAGAGATGACTCCTTCTATGTCAATAACCTTGAAGCTTCCACATCACTCTCCTTGATTCACCCTCATCTCATAGATTGGTCTGTTCAACATGAAAGACCTAAAATAACATCTTTTTGGAATGACTACGAGATTTATTTCTACCTAAATGCCATTGAACTCATCACTTCTTCCACCGGTGAACCCATAGTTAACATGATAGAATTAGATATCAAGTACCTCGGTCATAAAATTAAAAGGAAAAGCAAGTGGTCAGATGGAAAAAACTACTTTGTAGTAGTATCTAAACCTAAAAAATGTTTTAAAAAAAGATGTATCCAATGGTCAAAACCTCCTTGAGTCACCTATGGATGAGGTACTTGGTAGTCTACCAAGCTATTTTCAAGACAGATCTTTAGTCCTCATTGAACCTACATGGCCTATCAGCCTGGCAACAGAGGAATCTTCTAAAATTATCCATGTTGCTCAGTCATTGTTAGCTGAAGAAAAATAGAGTTTTGCCAAGTTTTTTCAAGACAAGAAGATCAATTTTTCATGGACATACTCAGATGTGCTAGGACTTGATACAAATTTAATCATGCATCATCTATCTATCTCTCCTAGTATAAAACCCATTAAACAAAAATTGAGAAAGATTCGTCCACATGTGGTTCACCTGGTCAAAGTAGAGTTGGAAAAACTCCTAAGTGAAAACTTTATCAGAGCCATTGATTATGCAAAGTGGATTTCCAACATTGTACCTATATCTAAACAAGACAAATCCATTCATCTTTGTACTGATTTCAAAGATCTAAAAAAAGCATGTCATAAGAATGATTTTCCACTACCCAACATAGACATGATAGTAGATATGATAATGGATTATGAAATGTACTCCCTAATGGAATTTTTTTATAGGTATAACCAAATTAAGATTTCTTTAGCTGATCAAGAAAAGACTACCTTTACATGTGCTTGGGGTACCTTCTACTGGAATGTCATGCCCTTTGGACTAAAAAATGCTAGTCCTACGTATCAAAGAGCAATGACCACCATCTTCCACGATATGATGCATCAAAATATGGAAGACTATGCTAATAAAACAATGGCTAAATCTAGAAAATGAGACACACATCTTAAAGAACTTAGTCTAATATTGGACTGTATGGAACAATTTCAACTTAGATTGAACCCAAAAAAGTGTGCCTTTAGTGTAACATCTAGAAAACTACTAGGCTACATTATATCAACAAAAGGCATTGAGGTCGATCTTGAAAAACTCCAATTAATCATGGAAATTCCTCCTCCAAGAAATATCAACCAACTTAGAAGTCTGCAAGGATGTTTGCAATCCATTAGAAGATTCATTTCTCAGTTGGTTGATAAAGCCCAATCTTTTAACAAGAATTTGCATAAAAGCTCTACTCATGTTCGAAAATTTTTTTGTCAACAAAGTCTAGACCAAATCAAGGGGTACTTATATAAACCTCTAGTTTTGATGCCACACATTTTTGGGAAAATGTGTAGTGCCTGCCCTCGTTCACATTTTTCTAGACACATTGTTGCTATTATTATCAGACTATGTTAGACTAGTTTTATGTTGATGGATTAGTGGTATTTTTTTGAGACTATCAGACATTATGTTATGGATTCAGTTGATATATGATGAGATCATTTAGACTTTACATTTCATGTATGCATGATGATCATTATATTGCTTTTAGTTATTGATGATGATTAGTTAGATGGTTTATTATCTCATGTGTTTTATTATGGATACTTACCCCAGACTTGCATGTGTATGGTGTGCATGTTTGTTCTTATTGTATGGCAATTCTGATATGGTTAAGGAAGGGAGTCATAGTCACCTGCTAGTTGGGATCTACACGATGCACCACTTCCTACCATTGATTGTTTAGCTTAACATTATATATATTGTATGTACATGCATGGTTTTTATGCAAGTTGCAGGTACCAGGTATTGACTTCCCTGAATTGCTAGGATGAGCGTACCCTATTACACTATCTCAATGATAAGAGAAGGGAGATAAATTTTCAAGTCCAAATCCCAAACCCTTAAACCATTTGTCCTAGTGAGGTAGGACAAGTATTTGGATATTTTACCCACCGAATGTGTCGGATGACATAATTCATGATTTTTAACCCTTTAGACTGATTTTGTATGAATTGTTCCATGATGGGTTTTCATATTTTATCTTGAAGGTCTATGGTGAATTTCCTATTAATTAAGTCTTGATATATAGATTTAACTAATAAATTGATTATTTGGAGAAAATTAATATAATATCATGATCTTTGATATTTTGACTATAATTAATTAAATGAGAATTAATTGAGAAAAAGAATTAAATAAAAGAAGATTAGAAATTATAATTATTAATAATTATAAAATAATAATAAAGTAATAAATAAATAATAATAATAAAAGTTATAAAAATTAAAATGAAAGTTATAAAAAAATTAAAAAGTTATAAGCTTGCCTAGGAGTAAACACACCTTTTTATTTCTCATATGTCAACAACACGGGGGTTAGTGCACCAATTAAGCACATGGTGTCTACAACCTTATGACTCATCTAGAAGGTTGGAATAGACTCATGCTTAGTTTTCAACACCTTCTAGTTGTTTCTAGAGACATTCTAGGTGCTTCCTGAGAATCCTTTATATTCATGCACTCCTAGAGGCTTAGGGAGAGCATTTTTGGGAGCATTGGAAGACTCGAGAACTTTAGAGAAGGGAGGAGCTTGCTTTGTGGGTTTTCTGAGGAAAAGCAAATTAGCATTAGAATCCAGGTAGACTCTTGTGATTTTTCTTATGTTATTTCCGCATCTTGCATTTCCTGTCTTCTTCATGTCTTCCATATGCTTTCTAAGGGTTTTTCCTATTTTGGTTGTATGAATTCTCAATATGGGTAGTTAAAATTTATTTGAGAAAACCTTATGTGTGTAGATCTGAAGAGATTATGAGGCTAGGCTTTAAATTTATAGCCAAATCCATTAGAAAATTAATTGAGTAAATTTGGAGAACAAATATTTTATGAATTTTCTTAAAATTGAAAGCCTTTAAATTGTGTAGATATAGACATGTTTATTCAGATTTGCATACATACATACATACATACATACATACATACATACATACATACATACATACATACATACATACATACATACATACATACATACATACATACATACATACATATATATATATATATATATATATATGTTATGCTTAATAAATATTCACACACACACACACACACACACACACACCCATATGTATATATATATATATATATATATATATATATATATTTAATTGGAAAAAATCGGATATAGAATCGCAGTCGATAATCTTTATTAAAAAATTCAAATTTTGTTTCATGCGATTTTGATAATGTAAAAAAGAAAAAAGTTTATATATATATATATATATATATTGGGTGGGGTGGCATCCCCCATACCCGTGCCTTTAAATGGTCACTGGGTACATGCTTACGCAGTGTACCTGCGATAGTGCCATTAAGGCAACAGTCGCAGGGTACCTGCATAAGCTGGGTACATTGGTGATAGTCGTTGATACGACAATAGTTTCTTTTAAAATTTGGTTTTTTTTTTTTTTAAAGAAAGAACATATGTTAAGTTATATGAAATTCGATTTTATATTTCCTTTTAATAAAAATGTTAAAATTAATAATTATATATATATATATATATGTATGTATGTATATATATATATATGTATATATGTAAGTATGTATATAAATTATTAGTAAATAATAATTATCATAATTTGATAAATGATTAGAATTAAAGGATGATCTTTTATAATAATGAATTAATAAATAGATTTAATTGGATTATGAAGAAAAGATGTGTATGGAATTAATTTGGTAAATTCTCATGTCAAAATTTACTATTAATGGGGGACGTTTGCAAATAACGTTTATTTAAAGAAAATATCATTTTAAAAATTGGAAGATCGATTTTTAGAGCTATAAGAGGAAACCTTTATTTAGGGAAAACATACAAAACATTCCTCCACTCAATATCTTAAATTGGAAATAGAAATTGAAACCTCTACACTTAATTCAATTATGTAATTTTAGCAAAACCAAAACATGTGCTTGCATTGTGTATTCTTTATGCTTCTGTTTTGGGTTTTGGGTTGACTAGTGTTGACCAGTTATAGGACATCTACTAGAGGCTCGGGGGTTATGGTTGTGATGTCATGATGATGTCTTATTTTCAATCTTTATAAACCCAACCATGGTTATGTGATGGTATGCTCTAAGAAATGTTTGTAATTACTGATTGTTATTGTTTTCTAGTCTTCTTGTGAGAAGCTGAACTCCTTATGCATGAGACATTTGACTTAACCATTTTTGAGTCATCGATCAATTATCTTTGGGTTATTTTCCAGTCACCATGATGGGACTGAAACATTGATTTATGATGTCATGTTGTCACATGTCTGACTCAACCATTTTGGAGTCTTCGATCAGTATGATTTGTGATATATTTTGGTTATTGAGAACCAATGGATACTTTTGATTATCAGGGATACCTTCAGTTGCCAATAGAGAACTGTTGTGGTCATGATTATCTATTATGATTTTCAGTTGACTCATGGAGAATTGATGTTTATATTGTGGATTATCTTTTGTGATTTTGAGATTTATGATTCCATGAGCTTAGGGTAGGTTATCTGCTTGTAGTGTTGGGAAGTGGCTTGCAATGGGGGTCAGGGCCCTAAGAGGCTACTAGGGTAACTCATTGTGAGTTGTTTTAATAAGTGAAAACATTCACACATAATACTAACTAAATGAACCTAAAAAGATAATTGTTTTGTTCTCCCCCATGCCTCGAGTGCTAGTACAGACTAGGATGGGAGTAGAGAGAACGCTTGGTTGCGACCTTGCATTCCATAGTATGCCTTGTCAATGTGAGAGGATACTAGTGGCCGCATGAGGATCAGTAGGGACCCGTGGAGTTGTAAGCTAACTACCAGGGTAACTTCTACATGATATATGTGATGACACTTTTTCGCTTGCATAGTAGGTTTCCTACATGTCATTGTGTGCCTCTGAGATTAGATGTCGATTTATGTGTTGGAATCTTGAGTTAGTATACTTTTAGGATTCCTATACTTAGAGAGTATTTATACTTTGTGATTTAGATAGCCTGTTTGGAACTTGAGATTATCTCCTCAGCATGGTGGGAGTGGACCACTTAGGTTCCACGCGGTCGGGTGGTAGTGTTTTTCCACTCTTATCATTTGAGATCCGTTTGAGACATCGTGGCTAATGCGTCCTTTATGATGGTGGACATGTATCCTTATATTGATGATTAGCATATGTTAGATGATGTTATCTTATGCTTACATTTGCATGTTAGATTACTTTCTACATATGATGTAGTATGTATAGGTGTGACATTCCTATTATGTTAATATCGATGATCTCTTCGATGATTTGGAATGTTATGCATGGAGGGATGGCTAGGATCCACAATGGTCTAATGATGCTATTTACGGTTGGGAGGAACCATGCACTTAGTTTATTATGTTTGATCTTTTATGGTGGATGTCTATATCTTCTATGATGATGTATCATGTATGACATGTGATGATCTTTACTTTGTTGCATCATGGATTAGAATAGGATGATGTACCTTATTTCACATATGTATATTCTTTAAAGCTTTTCATACCCTGTGACATGTACAGTGGATGATTGAACATGTAGAAATGTAATGTATAAACATTGGACTTATCATTATTATTTCATGTGGTTGTTGTATTAGATGGATTTAATAATGTGAGTTGATTTAGATGTAATTCAACGTTAAGGGATCCTTAAAGAATGAAACCTGTTATGTATGTTATGTTTACTTTTAGATGGTTATTGTTATTGCTCCCGTATTTATGTGTTAGTTGTAATTGGATTAGTTGTAAATGATATTACTTTCATGTAAAAAAAATATAAAAAAATGCTACCAAACTTAGTAAAACTTTAGGTTTATTCTTTGGATCCCTTGGCGGGGCATTAAAAAATGTTTGATTTTGTATATTTCGACTACAACTTCTTCTCTAGGAGCATTATTAGCACAAAGTGATGAGACTAGTAAAGAACGTGCTATATATTACATCAATCAAACTTTGGTGGCTTACAAAATGAACTACAATAATATTGAGAAATGTTTCCTTGTAGTGGTCTTTGCTTCTAAAAAACTCTGAAATTACATGTTGGTACATATAGTTCACCTAATTACTAAAATTGATCCTCTAAAATATTTGTTAAGAAAAGCTATGCTTACTGGCCATCTAGCTAAATGGATGATGATTCTTTTAGAATTTGACATACAGTACATCAAACACAAGGCTATTAAGGGGTGGGCCATAGCTAACCAATTGGTTGATTTTCCAATAGAGGATACAATGCTTATGTAAATTGAGTTTCCAAATGGCTCAATTATGTACATCACTGAGAGAACTTGGAAAATGCTCTTTGACGGTTTTCACATAGAGAATGGGGCTAGAGCAAGCATCTTGTTTATTTCACCTCATGGTTACACAATCCCTAAATCATACAAACTCTTATTCCCTTCCACCAAAAATATTGTGGAATATGAGGCATTAATAAATGGGATCAAATGACACTTGAATGGAGAATTAGTAAACTACACATATATGGGAATTCCCAACTTGTCATTAATCAAGTGAAAAATGAATAACAAACTAAAGATGACAAGTTGATACTTTACAAGAAGTTGATTGATGCTCTAAGGAACTATTTCACTTTTGTGACATTCCAAAAAATTCCTAGAGCTGAAAACAAAGCTACCAATTCTATGACTACACTAGCATCTATTCTCCAAATATAAGAAAATGAATGGCAATTTGAGTTCCTTGTGGAAGAACTACGTCATCCTAACCATATGATCTGCATTGTTGTAGGTCACAATTCCTCCTACTATCAGGTTATTCCTGGACCCCCACATGCAACCAAAAGTGCTAACTCCTCTGCAATGCTTCACATTACACTTTGGTCTCTGGTGACTTGTATAGGAAAGGTCTAGATGGAACATTGCTTAGGTGTTTAGAGTTAGAAGAGTTTGAAAAGGAACTCATTGAAGTCCATGATGATATTTGTGGGGCACATTCCAATGGCCTTGCACTTGCTCAAAAATTTCTTAAGGTGGATTATTACTGGCCAACCATGTAAGATGACATTATTCGTTATGCTAAGTCCTGCAAGAAATTTCAACTTCATGGAAACTTAATTCATGCTCCTAGATCTAAGTTTATTCCCTCTATGACATATTGGCCATTTCAACAATGATCCTTTGACTTGGTAGGAAAAAATCATCCAAGTTAATCTAGTGGGCACAAGTTCATCATTACAACAATTGAGTATCTCACCAAAATAGGATGAGGTTTTGCCACTATCCATTGCTATAGGTAAACATGTTGCCATATTTATACTGAATCGCATCAATTGTCACTACAACATTCCTTCCTCCATTTTTACTAATAATGGAGGACAATTCAAGAAAAAGGATCTCAAACAATTGTGCAAGAAATTTTGAATCAAACAACATTGTTCTTCAATTTATTATCCTCAAGGGAATGGCCAAGTTGAGGCCTCTAGCAAAACATTGCTGAAAATCTAACACTAAATAGTTCACAAGTCAGGAAAAGATTGGCACTTACAAATTAATCTAACATTATGGGCCTACAAAACTATGATACATACTCCAACATGGACCACACCCATTTCTTTAGTCTATGTCTCTGAGGTTTTCTTCCTATTAGAAGTTGAGATCACCTCCTTGCAAGTCTCCTTACATGGGTTGATAACTGATGAAGACCATAGAGCTATGTGAGTACAAGAACTGGAAACTCTTAATGAACACCGTAAGGCTTCTTTTGATCACATGAGGGCTTATCAGAAGTGCATGTCTACTCAATATAACAAGAATGTTCATTCTAGTGAGTTTCAAGTAGGGGAACTTTTACTTAGAGAGAACTAAAAAATTAGTAGCATAGAGAGCAAAAGGGAAAGTTTGAACCTAATTGGTTAGGCTTGTACATTATCACAACAATATTTGGGTTTGGTGCTTATCGACTATGTACTCCCAAAGGGGAAGAACTTGTAGAGCCTATCAATGTCCTATATTTGTAGAAGTTCTATGCTTAGAGGCTTGTAGCTCAGCTATCTTGTACATATCTATTGATCCTAAAAAATCCTAAAAATTAGAAAATAACCTAAAAAATGATCATCTTACTAAAACCCTAACAATAGGCACTTTGATGAATCACTAAAAAAATAAAAAAATTTCAAATTTTTTTTTTTTTGAGAAAAGCCGTTAAAGAATCTGCCAAGTGGTGAAAACCTGCAAACAGGTGCTACTTGAGACCCTTGCACCTATGTCTATCAGTCTCAATTACCCACTCTACAACACATTTCCTAGCTTGGAATTGTTTCTTGTCCTTATCTCAAGGGCACAACTACTTAGCCTATTTAAGGTCTCCTTGTGCATTAGGGTTTCTTTGGCAACTCACAAAATAATTTTTCTCAACACTACACCCCAACTTGACATCAAGTGTTGCTCAACACTTTTTAGATAACACCTACAATCTCCAATGTCATGATATTTCTCACTATCATAATCAAGTCTTGAAGAAATTACCAAGTGACTTACACACACACACACACACAAGCATTTAAATGATTGAGCTATGATCAAGTTTATCTACTTTGTGTGTTGTCTATGATGATTTCTTTGCTATGTGTTCCCTCCCTAATAGTCTTTCAAGGATTTCATGGGCTAGAAGATTGGGGACATGGAGCATGTTTACTTGCTTTATTCTTGTGGGTATACTTTGTTTGTCTAAGGTTTTTTTGAGCATTCATGCTTGTCCTACTTAAAACTTTGACTTACAAACATATCAACGTTGACTATTTTCACAAGACCACACTTAAGGGTTATCCTAGTGCTTATGCCTTGATATAGGTGTAATCTTGCTATATCAAACCTAGGGAATCTAATTGCATAGCTATCTTGACTTACATGTCTTTGATGCTTAGATTAGCTTTCCACATTCCTATTTGATGTCAATCATATTCATTTCCTCATAGTTATACTAGTGATGGTTGTATGATCTCATGATGTCCCTAATAAATGCTAACTGATGAAATAAGAGTCTAAATGTTATGTGTTTCTTTCTAGTAAACCACTTTGCATATTAGATTGCATTATAGGTTCATTCTCTAGCTTAGTCTTTCATTTTTGCATATGCAGAGAGCTCTCTCCATCTTTTTGTGGAGTTATCAGCTAACTACTTCCATATCTTTCTTTTCTTTCTTTTTGATCATGTCTTTTCATCTTCTTGATCTTTCACTTCACCTCTTTGCTATCTCGTCATCACAAGGGATTAACTTAAAAATTACATTTGATCTATCCAAGTGTTACATGTTTCAAAAACATAAATTTGAATCATACATATGAGAGATAAATATCATAAATGAGAGATTCATGAACTCATTAACATGAGCAACACATACATGAGAAAGAAACTGAAACATCACATGAAAACTTAAAATGCTGAAACATCCATCAAAATGAGATAAGTACACAAAATTTGTCCATCAAATCCAATATCTCATATATATCAATATGTCACAATACATATACAAATGTGAGATCCAAAATTTGGATATCTATCTCAAAATACATGGAGTACAATAAAAAACTATCATGATGCATCAAGCCTAGAACTAAGATTCACTCCCACCATCTATAGCTAGTTGTGGCCCTAATGGAGGAGCCTATCTCCTATCCAGTGCCTATACTGTGCCCTTTTATCTCCTAGCCCTCTTTCAGTATAGGGACTGCAATAATGTATACCCCTTGATAGTAGGCTTCCCTAGTTGTTTGCCACTCCATCTCTCATGTGGCTTTTTCTAAATCATCTCTAAGAGATTGCTGTCATCTGTTAGCCTCTGCCTATGCATCCATTAGCTGCTAGTCCTACATAGCATTGGTCACTTGAGTTTCCTATAGCTCTACCTCTAGAACTTTAATCCTATCATCTTGGTCATCCTTTCCTCTAGCTGGCTGCTCTACCTGCACCTCCACTTGCCCTTCTCTTCGTCATCTTAGTGGATGCTCCTCCTCCAAATCCTTCTCTTCCTCCTCCTCCTTCTCCTCCCTTGCAACCTGCTCCCATGTCTATTTTCTCCTTGATTGGGAACTACTCTTGACATCCATCGATCACCCCCCTCCACCTCTACCTCTACCTCCATCTCCTCCATCTCCTTCATGTCCTACTGCTATGGGTAGAGCATCAAGCTGTGTGAATTAAGGGAATGGATTCCTCTGCATCTCATACAAGTATGTTGGGTCTGCCCCTGCATCTATGACATCTAGATGATAATCCCAAGGTGTATGTACCACTCCTGTTATCTCCTGGATAACTGTCTAATAATCTAGCATGGGTGCCTCAACTATCTCTTAATGCCTACCCACTAGTGGTCTACTGTACCACATATAGTTAAGCTCCTGGGAGTTAGACCATCTATGACACTCTTGGTATGGTACAAAACCTATCATTAATATGTGATATCTCTACTATGGGTCTATGCTACAAACCCTATATATCCAAAGATGTAGGGTTGGCTACACTCTCATGGTTGAACCCATGGTCAGATGACAACAATGTGCTCCCATGCCCATATTTGTACTAGCACTGCTCCACATGCCCAAGAGTGACCCCCATGGTATACCACCTCATGTAGCTCATGATACATATCTATGAGTATGGCTAGTCCCCATGCCATCCTATGAGGCCACATAAATCAAATCTACCACTAGTCTGCCCTATCCCAATGGGAAGCCCTTCTAGCTCTTATCAGTCACCAAAGCCCAAGAAACTAGAAAACATAGCAAACATGGTAGTGGGTAATCATCACCATACTCATGAATGAGTCACTCCCAACTAAGATGGTGATCTAAAATGGTGACATCACAAAACATCTCCTCCATCACCACTGTCTCATCTGTCAGGGTCTGATCATAATATATGTGTGACATATAACCAAACCTTGCATCAACATGCCTCACATGGATATCAAAACCTAAAAATGTAAAAGAGAAATCAAACATAGAACTCACTAGATCACCATGGCAAGGTACTTGAAGGATACAATACACATCCTCTAAAGTGATAGTCACCTCTCTAGTAGGTAGGTGAAAGGTGTTGTGATCGCTATGCCATTGTTTGGCTAGCATAGTCAACAACCCATGGTTCACCCATGTGTGGGGCATCCACGTGACCCACCTCAATCCCATGGTTGCTATGGTGACCTTTTCATCATTAGCAAGGTGTCCTAAAACCCACAACCCCACAACTTTGGGGGCTCTGGTGTGAAGCACCAAACAAACCATCTACAAAATAATGACAAAGAAACATTAGTAACATTGCCGAATAGTGCTCGAACATGTAAAATTCAACAAAAAACACAAAAAATAGACTATGTAACATTTCTCTCTATATGCAAGTGGCACAATGTGCTGATGAAATGTTGTGCAAATTTTTTTAATATACCCAGGTGATACATTTTTCTTGGGCGATATTTCACACTGGCTCATGCGATATTTGGGTATGGCTCATGCGATAAACTATAAACAAGCAATGCGATATAATTTTTAATGTGAAGTATTGCATGATATTTTTCAAAGTACCCATGTGATACTTTTTAAATTATTGTACAATATTATGTATTTAACCTATAAAACATGCAAAAAAAGGCTATAAATACTCCAAAAAGTGGTGAAAAGTTAAAAGCTTATCGATGCTCATAGTGGGCTAGCCAAAAGTGCAACCGACTATGCTCAAAATGGTGTGAGTGAGTGGGAATGTTTGCCAAAGCCATGATTCTCTTTCTTGACTGGTCACAAGCTCTCAAAAATTACAAAAGAAAAAATGATTGGAAAAGTACACTTGGACCCCTTATATAGCCTTCCAACCTAATTTTGACCCATTTTTCAAACTCCTCAAGATTCTGTGAAAATTTTGCCCCAGGATAATTTTGACATCTTGGATCCATTTTCAGGATCAAAATCTAAATCTGAGTTCATCTTGATAGTCAAAATTGCATTTTAAAATTGTACCTTCTTCTATGTAGATAGTTGACCTTTTGAGGTCTAATCTCTGAATCTTCACTAGGGCATCTTCATTTCTCCATGTCTTCATCATTTCTACACTTCATATCTGCTTCATTTCACATTTTTCATATCTATATCACCTTTCTACTAGATTTGACCTAATTTTTATGCTTTATCCTTCGTAATCAACTTTGGTCAAAATGGGGCATTCTATCATTTCCTTATGGTCACTCTTTGGTCTTAAGCATCTATCTGTCATCTTGGAATTTTCTATATCTTTATTTTCTCATATCTAGCTTGTTTCTACATCCCCCTTATCTCATTTTGATTTTGATCCCGAGGGGGCAAAAATACTCTATCATCGCTTGCTACAATTATCTATTTCTTAGGAGCATATGTTTGATCTTTTCATTTCCTCTCAATCTATCTTCTTTTCTTGGTGTTAACTTTCTTCCTGAGTGATGATATCGTCTCTTTCGTAAAGTGTTTAGCACTACTACTATCAAGCTGTACACTCAGGATTTTCTATCTCTTTCTATATTTCATTCTTCAAAATTAGATATCTCTATTGCTGCCTACTTGGCTTCTATTTTCTTTGACATAATGTGTTCCTAGATCGATCACACATTAGTCAAAGAGGGGAAAGTTTAATCACCTAAAAAAGGTCATCTAGACTATTAGCCCCCTTCTCAACATTTTGGCTAAATTAATTAATCATTTACCTAGACCAACTTGCTAAAATCAATTAATTTGATTATAACCTATAGTTTGACTATATTATCCTAAGTTCATTATTTGATTAAAAGAACATTTCCCCTTTTAATTAAATAAAAGACCCCATTCTTCTAACGCATTCAATGTGCACACATAAAGTCTTATTTCTAATTTACAAATTAAAAGGAAAAGACTCTTTTATCTCACATGCAAAATCAACTATTTGTTAATTGGTTGACTTGTGTGTGCACATGGATCAATCCTATTTTTAAACTCCAGCCTTGATCATCCATCATTTGAATCTTGATCCCCATCGTCTGTATGACTTTAAAAGAAAGAGCTCTCCCCTTGTCAAAGGATTGATACTCTTGAGTATTGTTATGCTATAGGTTTATCATTCTAATATTTGAAGAGCTTTGTGGAGAACTTCTAATTCTTGTCTACTTTCTATCACCCATGGCATCTTAGTGTAGTTGCATGTAGATTAGCTTCTCTTTTGCAATAATCTAAGATCACATAACATAACTAGGCTGGTTTTGTAACACATTTCATTTGTTTAAATCTAGTTGCATTTGTTCATCACATTCTAGTGTAGATTCATGCTTGCATTGCATATTTGAGCAATCCCTTTGTGGACACTTGCATTCTTTCATCTTATCTCAAAGAGCCTGTTGTTGCATGGTTTACTAGCAAGAAGGACCTATCTCCAAGGCTCAGCTGAGAGCCTTCTTATGCTTGAAACATACTCTCTTGCACTCCATGGATAGGGAGCTCTAAGCTGACATCCAAGAATTCTAAATTCATGGAATCACTTGGATAGAAGGGTTTAGAGTGTGACACAAATATAGTGTACAAAAAGTTGTTAAGTTTTCCAATCTTATTGTAAAGTTGTATTTAGGATTGGATTTTGGAAGTCGATTATTGCATTGCTATTGTATAATGCAATAACGTGTTTTAAGGAGTTTTATGAGAGTTTACTGGTTTAATGTTGTTGGTTGGTAATACATTTTATATGCTTGAATACTGAATCTTATTTTGATTAAGAACGGGTTATCATCTTGTAGAGAATCTTCTGGTTTCATTGTTGTATCGTATTACATCTGCATATGTTTAAGTTCTGAATGTATGTTGAGGAAGGAATCAAGTAAATATCTAGCTTGGGATATTTCATGTGGCCCTAAACATAACTAAAGATAATATGGTTAACCTTTTTGCAGACCCAAAAATTGGTAAAATAGTTGACCCCAAAAAGCCCAAATTATGAATTAAATGGTACACAAATGAGGCTATGCATTTGAACTTTTCAGATCATTGGTGGATGGTTTTTGACAAACCTCCATACAAAAATTTAGAGGTTCCATTTTATTTTAGTAGAAAACTATATTCCTAATTTATGTTGGGCCTCAAGGTGAACTATTGGAGTATGAGGCCCAACATGGGTGTAGGAGGGGGAGCTTCTCAAGATAGACCCTTTGTCCAACAGAAGAAAGATGGCACTTTTGTCCCCCCTAATGATGTCTCTCCCCTCCTCTAGTGTAGCATCCTGATATCATTATAAAGGCTACCTCTTAGACTATAAGAGTCATCCATAGATTAAGTAGCTTGTTGATATCTTGGGCTAGGTCAATATTGTTTCCTTGTGTTGATGATGTTGGTACGAGTGCATCATTGATGATTTCATCACATGTTTGTATGCCCATACTTGCATAACGTGCAAGAATATTTGTCTAGGTCCCATAGGTGATCTTTCTAAGTATTAGTTTCTATTTGAGGAGGTTGTTACACTAGACATGCCTAGAGAGACTACACACCCTAACATGAGAGAGGAGGGGCATACAGAGCCATGGGATCCTTCTATATCCATATGTCTATACATTTTTTTGCTATGGAATATGTGATTTAAAGTTAATATTTATAATAGAGTATTTTTAACCAATACTAACTTATACATGTATGTGATCTTCATTCATGTTTAGTTGATGACTAATGAGGAGCTAAGATAGGTTGATGATGTCACGCTCTCGACTATTTCATTTTTCCTTGAGAAATCTACAGTACATTATGTTGTGTTCTCATTTTTTTTCTATTTAATATTGGAACATATATGGCTTCTAATCTTTCTTTTCTCTTGCAAGTATCACTTGTCAATGGGGGGTGGAGTGGGGGGAGAGGCACAATCCATTGACAGGGAAAAGGTAATTAGGTTCTTTTTAAGTGTTTAAATATTGATGCGTTCTTGTAAAATTCTTACATTAACAAATTTAATTACATTATTTATTGTATAGGGTGTGGCTACTGGTGATGAGTCCAGGTAGATTCGACATCGCATACCCTTTGAAATTTCCATTTGCAATGAGAGCCCCATCGCATGTATCAATATCATTTATTTTTTATTTTCCTTTTTTTTATAAACAAATTCAAAACTGCTTTTCATGAGATTAACAACTAGGCTTTTGTATCTCATAGGAAACACCTAGTGCGTAGGAGGCTAGACGTCAAAGTTTTGTATCTTTTCTCATGCAACCATTATGTCCTGAGGAGGAGTCGAAAGAGGTAAGTTTTAGGTTGAATTCTTTATTATATGCTATAAATTTAGTATACTATGAATTATAATATTTTGAGATGGCATATGCCACATTGTATATAGAAACACTAATATTATACACATTTCGATAGCATGACCAGCCAAATTTTGTATATGGATCTATGTATTTTAATATACGTATTTGCATAATTTATCTATGGATACATGAACTTTGATATACATATCATTTATATGCACAAGGATATACATATTAATTTAGTATAGTATTATTCAATTTATCATTAATCATGTGTATTACTCATGTTTATGGAATATCATTCATTTTGATCATGTTTGTTATATTCGATTCAAATTCAATAATTTGTGAAGAATATTTTAACAACCTTTATTATCAAATTTTGATGTAATATTTAATTTGAAATTATATCATATATGTTTAATTTTAAATGATCTTTGCAATCTCTTAAGATGTCTACAATTAGAAAAATCCATGACCGATTTGGTCTTAGGAGCCCATCTTTGGTCTTATGAGATGTTTTAGTATGTATTACTAGCAAATGTTATATGGGATCTGTGGTCCAAATAGAGGTGTCACTAGGTTATTGTAGACCTTGACATGACTATCTCGTAGCATTCGATATTTCACCAATAGCTCTCACAAGCTCCGAGTTATGACCCTTAGAAGATTGACCTCCAAATGCACTTAGAGCATCTTTAAGACTCTTTGGTACGGGGTGGTCGTGAATGTTGTAGGATCTCTTTGGTTGGAACAATGTTGTCACTAGGGCTCACCCACCCAACCAGAGCTAATGACATTGATGATTCAATGCTAAGATCATCAATTTCAAAGTTATACAGGGATGCACAAATTAACTAAGGCACGCTGCAAGTTTTGGTATCGAGTGAGATCTCTATGTTAAATCCAAATGGAATATGATCTCTCTAAAATAAGATTGGTTATTATAGACCTCAACATGATCATCCTGTAGCATTCTACATTTCACAAAAATCCCCCACGAGCTAAGAGTTATGACCCTCAAAAGATTGACCTTCGAACACACTTAGAGCATCTTTGAGACTCTTTGGTATGGGGTGGTTGTTGTAAACATCCTAAAATGGTCATCTAGACTATGAGACCCTTTTCTAGCATTTACGCATAATTTATCTAATGCTTGTTGTTGATTAAATCTCTAAAAATCCATTTATTTGATTTTATCCTATAGTTTGACCACTTTGTCCTAAGTTCATATTTAATTAAAAGAACATGTCCCCCTTTTAATTAAATAAAATCCTCTGCCCATCTCTTATCCTAAGTTGAACCCACAAAAGCATTTCCCTTATTTAAAAATAAAAGAAAAGATATTTTTGTTGTCTACACATGAATGCACAATTTTCTAGGTGGGAGAAATCTTTTATTTTAAAAATAACTTTAACTCTCCTCCACACATTTGAAACCTTCTCAAAAGTCAACTCTTCATCACGATTGGTGGATATGCTTATGCACATTTTTCACTCAAGATGCATTCCCCTCCCTTGATTATGCTTCTTTTTCATCTTAGTCTCTATCGTCCAATTTTATTTAAAAGGGAGGGATCTCACCTCATTAAAAGATCTTAGTCTCCTACTATTGTTATGCTATGATTTTCTTGGTAATTTTGGAGACTTGGAGCATTCTTGCATTTTTGCATTTTAGCTTAGCTCTCATTCTACTTACATTATGGCATACTTTTTAGCTTAGTTTACTTTATGCATTAGCTTAGTTCTCTTTTTTAGCTTTCATTTCATTTAGAATAGCTTACATTTGCATTACATTAATTCTAGATTCTTAGATATTGACACTCTTGCCTCTACTCTTTGAATCTCTTGTTCTATGGTGCACCTTGCAAGGGTTTCATAGTTTGGTTCATTTGAGGACCACTATCTTATAACCTTTGCACATAATAGATAGAGAGCTATAAGAAACCTCTTGAGATGCCCTCTTTCATTGGTATTCTCAAGAATAATGATTTATAGATGTGTGACACTTTTTGTACACACATTTTTGGTGCCCATCGTGGGGCTAGAACCAAGTTTTTAGCTCAATTTTCTTGCTTGCATTTTCGTTATATTATCATTTCTATTTTTTTATAGCAACTTCTTGGATCTAATCAAGTGGTTTTTCAGATTTCTTACTTTGGTTTTAAGACTAACCTTTATGTAGATTTGTTTGAAGGCAAAAACCCTAGTTTTTGAAAGATTTGAGCATATCTTATTTTTATTTTCAGGTTGGGGATGCATTCAAAATGTATCAATCCAATTTGTAGATTGTTTTGAGTTGATTTGCATCCATTATGAATTTTCTTTGATTTTCATAAAAATAGTTTTGGCTGCAAATCAACAACATTATTGGAAAAATTTGCATTTTTGAAAAGGTCTCTGAATTCTATAGGAGTTTAGTTCTTTGTGTTTTGAGTTTAAAGGTCATACTAGGGCTCAAAAAATCAATTTGAAAAAACTGGTATCTTTTGGGAAAATGGATCCCTAGGGCACAAATGAAGAGATATTGTTATTTTTCTTCCATTTTTGAAAATCTCTCTAGTTTTTAGTCTGGTCTCTTCTTTTCATTTCTATTTTTGGAGCTGAAATAATAGCAAACAAGTCCAATCTTGTTGACTAGGTTGAAAGAAAAGAGTAAAATTGAGAGCATTTGTGATTAGCTTGCACTTTCTTTGCATATGCTTGATTGGAAGAGAAATTCAATTTTTGAGGCAACTAACTACTTTGTGTTACAGGTCTTACTTGGTTATTATGCCCTAACCTTGGTTTTTTTATAGGGAGTTTCTCATTCCATTGCCAAAAAGAAAGCTTGTCAAAGATATAACTTACAAAAAGGGTTACTAACACTTGTTTGTAGGGCTTCCCAAAGAAAATGAAAAAACAAACAAGTGTGCTTTATTTCCCTTGTTTTTGTGTACAAAAATATTACTAGTTGTTCATATTTCATAATCACATAAAACTTGCAATTGGGATCTCTTAATGGTAGGAAAGTATGCTCTTCACCCTTGCAGTGAATCATAAATTTTGACCCGCCTTTAGATTTCAAAAGTAAGTGGGTTAATTGAGTTTCGTGGTGTGTTTGGGGGAAACTATTGGAATAGGAGACTATTCTCTTTACCATTGCGATGAATAAGAAACCTTGACCTCCAAAATTTGTTCTAGTTTGTGTAGTTTAGAATCCTTTAGCAGGCCTGCTCTTGTGCAATCAAGAGGAATGACCCAAGTGAGGACAAGAAAACTTGACTCTTCCAACCCACTATAAAATCAAGGCTATCAAGGACAAAAAACCTTGGCAGACATAATACTTGTCTTCATCTAGTGGAAGTACTTGTGGAATTGTGATCATGAGGAAATCATGAGGTGAGAATGCTTAAGGTACTCTTGTGGCCATGAGGTCCATTACTTATCATATGATAAGGTGTCCCATATCAGGAGCAAGATGAGCACTATGAACAAAAGCCCTTTCTAAACACCATAGAATTAGAAGCTACCCTCTTTTTCTACTTAACATCTTGGTGCAAGGATCAATATGAGTGGATTACCCAGATCACCCTAATATTTTTACACTCACCATTTGTGTCCCCTTAGTTATGCCAATGGCATCTCCATGAAAAAGCCAATATCTCTTGTGGGTAAGCACTTGGTGTGAGGTGAAGGGGCATCAAGTGTGGGCCAAGTTTTTGAGTAATGAGCCATGTGCTTAGGTATAATCTTCTTCATGTGCCTTTGAATGTGCTAGACTCATAAAAATATTTTGAACATACACATGATGATAGTTCTAGGGACTTCTTTTGAGACCTCATATATGCTTGTATCTTGCTAGTCATTTTTTGCCTTCTTCTATATAGTTGGCTGACCTATTGAGGCTTAATCTTTGAATCTTGTTGGGGAAATCATTATTTCTTCATTATCTCTACTCTCTTCCACTCTTTTCTTTCATTTCTATTTCATCTTTTTTCTTTCATTGACCTAATTCTTATGTTTTATCTTTCTTGGTCAAACTTAGTCAAACTAGGCATATCTTCATTGCTTGGTGGTCACTCTTTGGTCTTAATCTCTTATCTATCATCATGAACTTTTCTTTGTTCTAATTTGATCAAATCTAGCTTATTTTTGCATATCCTCTATCTCATTTTGATTTCAATCTTGAGGGGGCATGAATATTCTATTATTGTTGCAAATTGCTTTCTACTACAACTATCTATTTTCTCTTGATCTATCTTCTTTCTTTTCTTGAAATATCAGTGCTTGTCTTGGGTAATAATATTGTCTCCTCTCTCCAAATGTTTAGTATTGTTGTTAAATAGACTATGCAGTCAGAATCTTCTATCTCTCCATGCTTCACTCTTCAAAGTCACATCTCTCTATCACCTTGGCTTCTTCATTCTTTGAAGTAATGTGTTCCCAGACCGGTCACACATTAGTCAAAGAGGGGCAAATGTAATCATCCAAAAATGATCATCTAGACTATGAGCCCTCTTTCTATCATTTTTGCATAATTTATCTAATGCTTATCCTTGATCAAATCTCCAAAAATCTATTTATTTGATTTTATCCTATAATTTGACCACTTTATCCTAAGTTTATATTTAATTAAAAGAACATGTCCCCCATTTAATTAAATAACATTCCCCACTCATCTCTTATCCTAAGTTGCAAACATAAAACACTAGTACATTTGAGACCATTTTTCGACCATTATTGGTCAAAATTTTGACCCAAACTTCGACCAAACTTCGACCAAAATTGACCAATCCATTGGTCGAAATTTTTTCGGTCGAAATTTCGACCAATACATTGGTCGAAAAACTTTGATAGCCTTGGTGCAAGTTTTGCCAAGAATTGGTCAAAATTTCGACCAATGAAGGTAGAAAATTTTGACCAATAAAGGTAGAAATTTCGACCACTGAATGTAGAAAAATTCAACCAATAAAGGTAGAAATTTCGACCAATAAAGGTAGAAATTTTGACCAATGAAGGTAGAAAAATTTGACCAATGAAGGTGGAAATTTTGACCAATGAAGGTCAAAAATTTTGACCAATGAAGCTAGAAATTTTGACCAATGAAGGTCAAAAAATTTCGACCAATAAAGGTAGAAATTTCTACCAACGCCTTGGGGTAAATTTTTTTTTAGGCATTCTATAAAACAGTTCACATGCCTTGCGTATGATATGACATTTTGCATGGATCCTGCACTCTCTCATCCGGCTGATGATGGATTACGGAGAGTGATCTGAAACGATGATGCTAAAAAACACACGCAATCAAATCCAAAACGAACTTGCATTACAAATGGATTGTGGAAATTTGATATTGTTAATTTTGCATGCATGTCTACCAGGACAATCACAACTTAAACATTGGAAATTTGATATTGTTAATTTTGCATGCATGTCTACGAGGACAATCACAACTTAAACATATATGTTTAAGTTGTGATTGTCCTGGTAGACATGCATGCAAACAATATCAAATTTCCACAATCCATTTGTAATGCAAGTTCATTTTGGATTTGATTGCATGTGTTTTTTAGCATCATCATTTCAGATCACTCTCCGTAATCCATCATCAGTAGGATGAGAGAGTGCAAGATGCATGCAAAATGTCATATCATACGCAAGGAATGTGAACTGTTTTATAGAATGCATGAAAAACATCGACAGTAACTAATCAAACTGTCGTAAACACCAATAGTAACTAATATGCTTCTTCATTAATATGCTTGATACAATAAGAAAACTTGGCAAATATGCACAACAAGTTATACGCTAAAAGGAAATCATTTAGGAGATACATAATTTGAACAACCATATGTTAAGATTCAAAAACCTCATGCCAAACAGATATTGGTACTAATCAAACAGCTAGAAAGAAGGAGAAAGGGCAACATCATGCCTTATCAGGATGCCACTATCACTTTCCATTGATGATCTCAGAGGATCTGTCAACAAACAATGAACTCAACTTGCCTCTATTCAAAATGCTTTCAAGCTTAATAGCATAGAATTTGGGCACACGAAGACAAGGAGATGGAAGATATGGAGTGGCTGGGTTCAATTTTTTAATCCTGCCTACGAGCCTAATAGAAATAAACTATCTTGAAATAAGGAAAATAAACTCAGTAATTAATGCTAGAGAAAAGGAAAACTGCACCAAACTTCAAAATCATAAGTGTCTTAGTAACTTACACATTCTCCCACATTCTGATTTTGTTGCAGGCATATGAGAATATGATGGAGATTCCTAGTGTGGGGAAGATAGCAATAATTGGTAAGAGTTATGTTCTAGAAGGAGCTTGTTATTGCTTATTGTTTCTACTTATTGGGTTGATGACTACTAAGCCCAAAAAGAAGAAGAGAAGGGGCAAGAAGAATGGGCATGTTACAGCTCACAAAGGGATGTGGGAGAAGATGAATCAACATATGAAGAAGGAAAGGACAGTCTTGAAGAGTTTTAGGACACAAGAGGACACAAGGTGTCTACAAGACACATTCAAGTGCATGAAGAAGAGAAACACATTGCAAAGACATCGAGATATGTTTTCTAATGTTTATTTTGTAGGTACACAGTTTCCCACAGACTGGGAAACATTTGAAGTTAGGGAGTTTGGTGCAGGGGCACCCAACGCACACAGGAAACTACAGGGTACACCAAGATCTATGAAGGAGACCATGAAGGTACCAAGGGAAACCCATGCCTAATGAAGACATATCAAGTCAATTGATGAGGAATCATGGCTATTGAAGCTATTAAATGTAAGAAATATAATAAAGTTGTCAAAATGTAATGCCTTGGCAAGAATGGGCAAATTAGCATAAATAAGGAGTCAAGAGTCATAAAGGGTCATTTAGGTGTTATTAAATGTGTCCAAGGTCATGAATAATGTAATAGGCTATTAAAGCCTCTAAATGATGTAAAATGCACTCAAAGTGCAAGATGTGGTAAAATTGTTAACATTGACAATGTAAGCCAAATGCGGCACCTTAGAGGAAATTAAGGATAAAGGTGGAGTCTTTAGGTGACGTAGGTGTCATAAAGTCATTTAGGCACAATAATAAATGTTCCCAAGATCTTAAGCGAAGAAAGTGCCAAAGGGAAACCAAATAAGTAATGACTGTCATTTAAAAGTTATAAAAAATGCTTGTTTATTGTCATGTGACAGTTATATGGGAGTTTGGTCGATAGGAGTCAGTTTTAGGGTAGTTAGAGGGCAAGAGGTCTTTAAAAAGAATGCATTTTGAATGTAAGAGACAATGGTGGTCGAGGAGGAAGCAGTTTGAAAGAAAGAATAAATAAAATCTCTGTCATTTTAGTATTTTTTTTTGACTGTCATAACAGTGTTGTCCATTATTGTTTGATTTCAAAGTATTTACAAGTTTCTTGGCATGTAAAGTTGGTGTTTTGTAAGATTTAAGGTTGATTGAAGAATATCAACAATTTTTTAAAAGTCTCTTTAACATTGGAGTCAAATATATTGTAAAAGTTTATTGGAACATTCCTGAATAAATTACTGTCTAACATAAGCACCTGACATTCACCTTGCTATTTTGTAAAGTGCTAAGTGACAGTCAATAAGAGAAGCTAAGTGAGAGCCCTAAATTAAAGTTCTTGAATAAGAGTTCAAATAAAGTGCTAGCAGTAAAAAGTGATAACAGATTCTACCTGAGTAACCATACTACTGTATAATCATAAAAATTATGCAGCACAAAATTATAATCCATCAATGAAGTGACCCATGCAATCAATATGTCAATGCATTTAACTTCCCCAAAAATAAACATGCAATAAAACTACACAATCTATTTTCTTAGAACAAATCAAGTTGCTATACATAACAAATAGAGAGTAAAGATAAAATATTAAATAAAAGCATCATAAGGTCTGACCCAATTATAGCTCACAGAAAGACAAAAATAGTTGGTTCATAGGCAATACCTACCTCAAGCCTGAAAGATATGTCTAGATATCTTTCCCTGCTATATGGTGTCCATGTGCACAAATGTCAGCACAAATACTGTCAAATACATTTACCAGATGTAATGAATCATATTTGCAGTATTGTCAAAGGCAAATTGATTAATCGAATTTTCCAGACATAAAAGAAACATTAGAAAACTCATAAGATAAGTATAGTGCATAAGAGTACTCTAAAATAAATGCATAATCTTCCAAAAAAACAAATTGTGACCATACCTCCCTCATAACTCTAATTCAGTCAAAAATGAATGAGTGTTTCTTTTAAATATCTAACCATCATCAAATCATATAATAAAAAATGTAGATTGACATATACTTTTCAAGAATAAATCATATTTGATGATTAATCTTACTGTTGTTTCTAAAACAATGCAATCAACAATTATCCTCATGTCAACCAAACCTTTCAACAGTCTTTTTCGTAAAGTATCTTCTTCATTGATCGATTTTCATGTGCACACATAATTCTTTTTTCATGACTCAATCTTTTTTTTTTTTCTGAGTTGTTCAATACAATTCAATTCTTAATCTACTCTTGCATTATATCTTTCAGCATGCTCTTCTTTTTAAAGAAAAATGAAATCTACATCATAGAAAAATGTGAGCCATCTTTCTTGTTTCAATCAATATTATCACCTCTTATTATTTTGTTCAAATCAGTTATGAAAACCAAATTCTTTTAAAATCGATAACTATCTTTTTTTTTAAAACTTGGCAAAGATCTTTATGACATAATAAATCTGTTTTCCTTGAAATAACATTCTTCAATCATAGTAAACAGGTTTTCTTAGACAAGTGTTTGAAGTGAACTAAGTAAAGATTAGTTGAAATTTTTGAACCATACTTCATCATTTCTCATTAAATTGATTGTGTTTGTCCAGCTAACCAAGTATAACAGAGTTAGAAGTAGTTACTTCTGACCCTGAAGCTGTATAGAAGAGGTAAAATCTCTAAATCAAGTTATCCACATTATTCTCTTCAAGCTCAACCTATAGTGCAGTGTCATCTCCAAATTGGATTTTCATTATTGTCATTGTTGGGTAGGGATAAACCTATGATCTTAGCAGTCAAAGTTGGTTATCTCAGAAGATAGAATATAGCATCATATGCAATAACAAAGAGTGTAGAGGCAAGAGGACATTCCTACCTAATTGACCTCTCCAAAGAGAATTGCTCTGAAAAGGGATCCATTAACCTCTACTTGAGTTACATCATCTTTCAATAGTTTTAACCATCTTTCTAATTGACCTCTCTAAAGATAATTTATTTGAAAGGGATCCATTAACCTCTACTTCAGCTACATCATCTTTCAATAGTGTTAACCATCTGACAATTTCTTTTAGAAAATTCAAATTCCTCAAGGGTAACCTTGAGAAAGGACCACTATGCCCCATGATATGTTTTTTCAAAGCCCAAAGGAAGGACAAAAGAGTTCTGTTTGAAATATCTAGCCCCATCACATAGCCTCCAAAGTGGTTAGGAGGTTTTTGAAAATATATCTCCCTTTTTTGAACCTTGTTTGAGTCACACTGATGAATGGGGTATGTCAACTAGTCTCTAGCTAAGATCTCTTCAAGGATATGAATTCAGAGGTCCTCAATGGTAATTTGAGAAAGGACCACTCTGACTATTGCTACTCTCAATTTCCTGAGAGTAGCATGTTGACATCTGGCTACAGATGCCCTGTTTTCACTTTTGAGCATTAATGCCCCATGAGTTTCATGCTATATCAAGTGAAATATGTTTCCCCACCTTGCATTCAACCCATACATTGCATGTCCCTATACTTCAGATTGAATTTTTTTGGTAATGAGTCATTTCTAGCTTGTCTCAATCTGCATTTTTGCCTAGTCTCAAACTAGTTCAACATGCCTATTTTGCAATCGAATATTTTAGTCCTTATTGAGTGTCATGGCCTACTAGCCTAGGGGTATGATCATTGTGTATCAAACATCTTATCATTAAATTTTAATGGTGATCATGACATCAATGATCCCAAAACTGCAACTTTAATGTCTGCACTCCTCCTTTTAGTTGCATATCAAATAACTCATTTAATTGTAATATCAGATCCCCTCCATTTTCCATGGTACATTGTTCTAAAAGATCTAGATTGAAGTTCTCATAGTTATTCAAGGTCATTATTCTTTATAATCTATAATCCATGAGCTATAGCTTCAAATTCAGCAATTACTACATCACTGACAACTTTTTCCTTATCTGAATCTTCAATTCTAGCTTCACCATTATCTGAATTGTGATTTAGTATGGAACTCTTAATTATTGTGGAATCCTCATCTTCTACTTCAGCTATTTTTTCATGTAAAATGTTATTATCGCCTCTAACATCCTCACTTGCAGCACCCCATTCGCCATCCTTATTGATTATCAAGTGTCACATGGCTTGACAGATGAGACCTTTGAAAGATTTATTTGAACTTAAAATACTGATTCCTGAATTACCATGGACACAAGTTGCCATGTGTTATGAATTAGCATAGTACAGCTGCATATAGAAGATAATCGCAAAAGTTGGGTGGCTGAAAAAGAAAAATATTTGAAAGCTACTGCTGACGTAATTCTTCTGCTGCCTGTTGGCTGCTACAGGTTCGATAAAACTAGGAAATTCTTTTGAAAACTGTTGCTAAGTAAGAGCTGCGGCCAAGTATGGAAAAGAAAAGGATTAGAGCGATTAGAGTGTCCACTGCTAGGCATGGGGGTAACCCATAGGCTGAATTCAAATATAAGCAAGTTTGAATAACAATAAACCCCTGAGGCTAAGCAAGTATAAAATACTTTCAATGGGGCACATGAGCAGTGTTTCTTGGTCCCTTGAAATGTATAATGAAAAAAAAACACAAGGCAGTGCCTGCCTCAAGCTAGAATAAAGGAAAGACCTGCAACACATTGCAAAAACAGAGGGAAAACAAAATTTGTTATAAGAAAGTCTTTTAGTTTGTGTAGGATGGCACGAGCATCTTGCATCAGTGGTTGTGGAGGAGATATTATTGAATGCAACATTGTGACTTATAAACATCACGATCGTTCCATAGAGATACCAAGAGTTTTACATTTGAAGAAAATATTGAATTGACTAGAAAGAAATGAAGTATTTGGAGGAAATGTATAGATTTATAGCATCTTTGTCTTTCTCTTGCACTATACCAAAGGCTGCCAGACGTGAATCAACAAGAAGCAAGACTTTGAGCAGCTTCTGGAAACCAATAAAAACCAATATTAATGAGAAATAGCTGGACAGGATTCTGAATTTTAAAATTTGTTATGGCCCGTGTTTGAAACCTTAATTGCAAAATTTCCAATTTTCTGAAGTCTTTAGAAGAAACAAAATTAGACTATGTTTTTACAAACTACTCTTCTATGGAAGAACTTAGAAGAATAAATTGAAAGGTGCAATCTGCGAAATTTAAAACACTCTAAATGAATTGTTGCAATTATATTTAACTAAAGAATCAACACAACATTGGATCAAGGCAAATAGAAACTTAACACTCTTGGTTTTGTTTTTGGGCTTCCATTGAAAATACATATCATGTATCAATCGTCAATAGCAGGAGATTTGGAGCAATTACGGTCAAAGCCTTTTAGTTGACTATTGAAGAAGACAACTAAGCTAATATTGTTTGTCTACCGTGAGATGATTAGCAATGTATCCTTTGACCATCAAATATACTCTAAAATGATAAACAATAAAGAGAGTATCGGGTGACTAGTCACAAGCGATCACATAGACTGGGTTAGAGAACAACTCAATTACAAACAGAAAAGATGGTGATTAGTCATGAATTGTAGTTAAAATATTATCAATTGAAGATCAGTAATATGGAACTAAATTATATTTAGATATGGGGCACAATTGATGCAAGGTACTATGATGCACTCCACTGTGTTAACTTGGTATTTGTAGTCCAAACCATTTCATGTAGGAAGACTCTGAATATTTGTAGGCTAAACCATTTAAGGAAGCTGTTACAACTGGAAGGCTTAACCAAACCCTGTAATAGTAACAAAAAGGGGCCAGTGATGGAATGCACGAGAAAAGTTAGGGTGATTGTGATATCAGCATCAAACTATTTCAACTCCACATTCTGAAAGACATAGCCAATGCAAACAATGTTCACTTTCTTGGTGATTATTTCACTAGCAATTGTAATAATCATGATAATGAGTCAACTCTTGATCAAGTGCTATTGAAGATTTGGATATTTTTTGAGGCTTTAGAGTCTTGATTCTTTATCGTCTCTTATTGATGAAAAACTTGCTTTTTTGGTCATTTTTTTAAAAGCTTCCCCTCCTCTGAGTGTGTATATATTAACTATCTGCCTATTGATCACATATTGCATTGTGAAGAGTGTGTTGTCTAGTAATTTTTTAGCATCTGGCAATAATAAATTTGTAATTAAAAACATTCTATGTTGAGGTTGTATATACTGGGCCTCCTTTTTCGTATATATTCTTTTTAAAAGTCCCTGTCAAATACCAGATCGCAGGATACGTATTATAAAAGCAGTGACTAGAATATCAAATAGCAGCACCCATATCATTTACAATTTATTAATTAAAGTGGAGCTAGCAATATAAAGGAGATTATGGCAGTGATTGGATAAGAAGGGGTGTGATTCCTTCCAGTGGGAAGGGTTCCGACTTACTCAATTACATGTTATAGAGGGGAATTCATTTTATTATAAAGGAGTCAACTATTGAGAATCAAGGAATCAATTGAATGAATCAGAAATTGCCAATCCAGCAATCAAGCAATCAATTTGGAAAATAGGAAGTGACTTACAAATAAGCAATTACAGCCAAGGATAACAAACCCCTGCAGAGTTCATAAAGATATTTAAGGGAGAAAACCCTTATTTCTTACCAAGTTGTGGACAAAAACCAAAGCCTTGACTTGCCAAAGAGGATGTAAACCCTCCAAGGTAAATTAGGAATTTTAAGGATGGAACCCCTCAAGTTATCACATCAAGTTTGTTAAGTTTTGAACCAGAATGTAGATTGCAATAAACTGAAATCACAATTGCAGAGAACACATAATTTCTGGGAAAAACCCTCCTCACTGAGGGAAACTACCCAGCCCACAGAAAGATAGATCCTTTATTCAGTTCATCAAATAAATTATAAAGAATCTCTACCCCTTATAGACATCTTCAACATACAATGACAACTCAACGATCAGAGTCTAAAATTCAACAGAATATTGCTTCACAGAATCAGGAGACCCAGATATCAACATCACAGCTTTTTCTGAATACACGTAAAGATGCTGCTCACATATTGAGCATACCATCAGAAATGAATATATAGTCAATATTGAGCTTTTCAGAATGAAACGTTCAACAATGAATACTTTTTGAAATATAAATCTCAACTCTAAACACGACGAAAACTCATATCTCTCTACACAGAGAGACTACACATATATCTATAGACCTGGGCAGTTACAAGATATGGATCAACACTGCAATGAAGCACCACACACGTAAGGTACCAACTGATGAAGGTGAGACATGAACTAATGCTGCATTTAGAATCATCACAAGAGTAAATGAGCACCATTTCTGTTTGACATCTGCAGCCATTAAGGAAGAAACTGAAGCCTTCAAATGTAATGCCAGCAAGGATAAGGTGAAAGAATGCCAAGTCATATGGCAGACAAAAAGTATGCTAGCAAGGATAATAGGACAAATTTGATGTAGGTCAGTAGAATCACATGCAAACTGGATGTGACATTGCAGTAAGCAAACTATAATAAGAGCTAGGAGCTTGCCTAGTGATCAGGGCTTGAAACTGGACACTGCATGAAGCATTTGTAGGCATTTGAGTCTCAAGCATCACCAGCTCAAAATCAAACTGAAAAGGAAACTTGGCGAATAAAACTAAATAAAAATAGTCTTCTTGAGTAAACATCAACATTGTATGAACAATACCATTACAATGCATTATACTTGGTACAAATATATTGTTGGCTGAGTATAAAGAACATTGGTGGTGAATTCATGTCAAAGCTGCAAAAGCAAAGACATTTACATAAAAACTAAGCAACCCTATCTGGCAGGAAAAGATATATAGAGAATTCCGACTGAAATTACAAATTGATGCTAAAAAACTTAAACCATAAGAATTGTTTGGTAGAATAATAAAGAAGAAAGATGAAGAATCAAACACCTGAAGGATACAATGTTGATGCACCTTCAGAAAGATCGTTTGAAAGACATCCTATGCTCAGGCTGAAGGAGCTTTGAGATTCATTACTACAGTCCGGAATAGGCTCATCTTCAATCTTTTGAAAATTGAAGATGAGCCCATTCCCGAGTGTAGTAATGAATCTCATATAATGCAATCTCATCTATGAAGCGTATTAAAAGCTAATAGAGCATCTTTGCTAGCTGATCTCCCTTACAAACCATAGGAGAATGCCGAAGATAGTCATGATGCTAATAGGCACATCGTGACTATCTTCGACATTCTCCTATGGCTCTTGTGGTTCTACTCTTATAACATGAGGCTTCCTCTTCTTTTTTCAAGCATAAGGCTAATGTGGCCTTGTAATAAGAAATAAATGGGTTTAATTTGGATTATGTACAACATAAAGAAAACCAATATGTAATAGAAATTTTTAACAGAGAAATGAACTATATAAACTTATAAAGCTCATAATAATAAAAGGCCATAAACAAGAGCTAAATTCTGAGTAGGCAAACTTCGAACACATGAAGCATACCTGATTGATCAAAATCAAATCACTGCCAAGCCTTTTAACCACTCCTTAATAGCACTTTCTCTATCACCAAGTTTGTAGTAGGGTTTTTGTTTATTTTTGGATTTAACATTAATATGGCATCTCCATCCAGAAATTTCTTCAGAGCCTGAAAGATTTATACATGAAGTGATCAAAAACTCAAAATTTGTCATGAGAAATAGAGTCCCAACACTGATAGTTTATACATCTGCTAAAATCATAACAACCCTATTCAAGGAAAAGCATCCTTTAATTCAATATGGTTCACAAGAAAAGACTCAGTTTATACAATTAAGATGAAAAACATTAGTAAGGGACACTGATTGCGAGCACAAAAAATATATTGTTCACAGAAATGGTAGTGAAACTGACATTTGTATTTGTGCCAAGTAAAATTAATTATGTCATGTATCACCACATGGGTACCATATGCAAAAGAAACATTAAAAGCCATCATAAAATACTACCTTTGATCAGTCTCTGAAACATAACAATCTTAGATGATGGAACTTCAACATCCCTGGAAAATAATTCACATAAGATGTTAGCTAGCTCTAAACTTCAGTTCAGGCAATTCCTAGACAGCATTTAGTATTTCTTGCAAAGAATTCAAAATTCAAAACTATTATACAAGCAAATCTCAATCAAAACGTTGTGACCTCTAGCATCCCTCTTGTCCGTACAAATGTGGAAGTTTTCATCAATGCATGGGCATTCATCACCATCTCCAAGCTTTATCTCTGAGACCTATTTAATTCGCTGTCTTAAATGATGAAATATATAAGCATTTATATAGTAAGATTTTAAAGTTTTAAATGCCAATAAACTTCAATAGAATACATATTTTACGAGCTTTATTTCTCAACATGTTTTATAGGAAACTAGAATTTGGCAGCTAGCGATGCAGAGTGTATGTTTAGCGACTGAAAATATAAGACTCTTATTATTAAATAATTTTAATTTTTTTGTGAAAATTCTTTCCAAAGAGATGAGCCAAGTCTAAGCCCAAGGGATCACCAAATTTTAATGTCTAATGCCTACACCTTAAATAAAGCAGATTGAGCCTTGGAAACTTTTCCAGAGCTGAAATCATTTCCAAATTTTTTTAGAGAAGTCATAATGAGTAGTCTCATTGCAAAGTTTTAGAGAAGTCATAATTGGCAGTCTTATTACTACCAACAGAAGACACGAAAAGGTGGGGTAACAACCATCAGCAGCAGGTGAACAATACGGAGGGCCCTAAAATGACCGAGAGAATGGATTTGTAATCAAAAGGCCAAAATGGATTTTTCACCCAAGGTACCCACTCCTTTATTAATTATTTTTCAGCGGTTTCAAATATTTCCACACACATAGACTCAAATGTATGCACTCTTTGCTGACTGGTATTGTATTTTTATAGAGTATACTACTAATTTGGGTACAAATAGTACAATAAAACCACATTGGATGACATTCCATCAGTCATCAAATAATGATGTTGGGGTCCCCACTAATCCAATCATGTCTTCACAATCTAATCCAACGAAGAAAGAGGTGGTAGATCTACTTGGTCCTTAGTATCCTCCTATTTAGACTGATCCAAACTATCATAGAATTGGTTTGGTGATATCGTAAAGCTAGTACCCTTCTTGTGAACATTCTGAGTCTCAGCTATGTGAACGATTGCCAAATTTTTCCTAGGCAACATATGATCCTTCAACAAGCTTTTATACTCCAATAATGAGACCTAGTTCTGATGGAGATATTAGTTTCTGTACATTTCTTGGATCTATTGCTGCTACCAAGTATAATGGGAATCTTAGAATTTTATCTAGTTAGAACGGGTCATCATCACAAGAGTGTGGAAACTCTTTGGTACTCTCCAATGTAGGTCCCCAGCTTTAGCAACCCAAACAACTAGAATTGTGCAAATAACAATACCATTGGCATAGCAGACCATGCTTCTCTTTCATCAACCTGCTAGTATACATATTCAACACTATCCTCCTAGCTATATCCTATACCATCCATATATTCCATATGTGTATGTGCCATCCTAAAAATGCACAATTTAGGAGGCAATAGTGGTTTTACATAGCTTCCTATTGGTAGGTATATCCACCAGTAGCTACTAGTGTGAAATTCTCTATGTCATCATAGTATAAGCCAGGGATGGCTATTGGGAACTCTCCCCATATTGGCATTCTTGCAAGTTATGGTAACTATACCACAACACCATTAGGATATAGTGAAAGTCTTATTGCAACTGTAGGAAATGTATCATTTTTGATGATATTGGAGGATCCTATTATAAAGAAAATAATTTGTATATTGCCGGTCAGCAGGCTGAAGAATTTGGACTATGGTTTCCTCAATAGCCTCGAGATCTTTTAGAGGTGCAAGAAAATTCATATTACAACATGCAAAAAATTCCCCATAGTCAAGATGTATAGCTTTGACTAGCATGGTATCAATCACCAAATTGCTATAATGCAAAGTGAGCTAAGTTGTGTTGAGCAGTCATACTTTCTAGAAGTTTTATGTTATAAGAAATATGTCTTTTGAAATTTTCAAAAAAATGTATTTTGTTTTCTTTGTAATCAAACCCTTATAAGGCTAATGTGGTTGTTTGATATTTGGCTATCTGCTACTATTTTTTGAGCCATAGGTGTGGAGTATGTAGTGCATTCGTAAGAAAGTAATATTTGATGACATTCACTAATTTTAATAGCTCTGCCCTATTATCTACTGCTTTTCCTAGAATAAGGAAAGTTGTTATTTTATAATAATATATGAAGAGCATTTAAATTACTTATTTCTTCGTTAGTTACTAACTCTTCTGTAGGTTGTCATCCAATTTCCAATATCAGCAAAGATTTTTCAATTCCTACCATCATGGCATATGGTTAAAACAGTCCATCTTCAAATTAATTGAACTTTCTAATGTCCATCTCCAACCCACTATGGCAATATAATTTAATTGAATTAATCTTAATAATTTCCAATCTTGTACAGCTAAGACCCCAATGAAACATTTCATCTTGAAAACCTATCATAAGCTTGACCAACCACGTAATACAACATTTACGATTCCAGTGGATCTTGGGCTTAATAAAACTAAATGAAAAACGTATAATACTTATAAAAAAATTGTATTATGAATAAATTTATTGCAACCACATATATTTTTAAAGCAAAACTAGTAGACTTCTACTATAGGGGAAGGCCAAGAATGAATTGATTTTCCAAACCAATTTGTTTTGCAGCTAGGTTTGCAAAAAAAATGGTGGCTTGCAAAATAAAAGGTTTTGAATAATGGTTTAGAAATAGAATAATATTTAACTGACCTCTTCTAAGAAGATTTAAAAAATGAACCTTGACAACCTGAGACAAACTATGTAACCAATAGAAGAGCCAAAGACAACAAACAAAACATCATGGATACATAACAAGTTTGTAAGCATATGAAGTGTAAAAGCCTTTATACAACTCTGTTGATCAAGTTATTCATAGATATTACCAGCTATCTCAAACACAAAGAACATTCAACCTCGCCAAATGGAAGCAACTCAGAGAACTTTCATTCTATACAAGAAAAATTCCAAAAATTAATTTAAGTGTTGTGTAAAGTCCTATTTGTATAATAGATAGTATTGTTTTCCTGCAGTGTACATCTTCAGACTACTACTTAGTCGAGTGAAAGAAGTTTGTAGTCTGATATTAGATAATTCATAGCAAAACTTTCCTTTTCAATCATTTTGAAGGCATTATGCGTCCAAGCATAGAAGTATAAGCTCAAATTTTGTGCTTGATATTCATCCACTATTTCTATTGCCTTTCTTACTAGAGGATACCCATTAATGGTAAAAATAAAATCTTTAGCTTACCAGTGGGTTTGTTGTAGTATTTGGGCTGTGAGCTGGCTGCTGAAGCAATCTCCCCAATAATTTCTCAACCATTATTATGTTGCCTTTCGTAGATGCCAAGTGCAAAGGTGTTCTTCCCTCACAATCGATTGTAGAAACTAAGTCCACGGAGGATGATTTGAGTAAAATATCCACAACTAGGTGCCCATTAATTCCTTTTGCTGTTAAATGTAAAGAGTTTTGGTTCAACTTATCCAAGGTAACTGCTTTTAACTTCCAGTTCTCGATACAATCATTGCATGAATAAGCTTGTTGAATAAGTGTTGTCCAGTGAAGAAAGGTTCTTCCCCATTTATCCCTTCTGTTAACTTTGTACCATTCCATATATGCTTCACCGACCATTCAGGAGATTTCTCCATTTTCTGATTTGGTTGCATAATCAAAGAGGGTTTTTCCATGTTCATCTTGTAGAAGCTCGCCCTTTAATAAATTTACCATATTCTGCAGACACTTTGGGTTTCCTTTGAGGATGGCCTTTCGTGCAATCTTCAAACAAACGTCTTTACCATTTTTGTTCATGAAATCTTTCAAATCCCTCTGTTCTAGCATTCATCACCTGTATCTTGCATAACAAATGTGATGCCCTGCATGCCATGAATATATTCAAATGGCCCATCAAAAGGAATTATAGTTTAGGATAGAGTCACTAATCCTGCAACACAAAATGTGACAAGCTTTTGCCCCGATCCCTACAAACCACTCTCATCCAGCCTATAGGCAAACAAAGACACAACATGAGCTCCCTGTGAACACCCACAACATCTTGAGCTTCTGGCATGTGGAGTAACTGTATCACGGTATGCTGCGATGGAATTCAAGTGTGGAGATTCCAAATATTTTAGGAAAACTCAAGGAAACCCTACACCATGCTCCAGGTCAAACTCCTTCCCGCCCGCTCCATGGACATTAATGAAATTGAAAATGAATTTTAATTTTGAAGTTAAGCCCGTGTTGGTCGAAATTTCGACCAACACGGGCTTAGATATAAGAAAAATAAAATTTTTCCTTTTATAATTCGACCAACATTTACCTTTTCAATTGATGGTCAAAAATTGAGGTAAAATGTAGTAGTGAAAGCATTTCCTTTATTTAAAAAGAAAAGAAAAGAAATTTTTGTCTATACATGAATGCACAATTTTCTAGATGGGAGGAATATTCTATTCTAAAATTAACTTTAATTCTCCTCCACACATTTAAAACCTTCTCAAAAGTCAACTCTTCATTACGATTGGTGGAGATGCTTGTGCACATGGATCACTCAAGATGCATTCTCCTCCCTTGATTATGCCTCTTTTTCTTCTTAATCTCTACCATCCATTTTTCTTTAAAGGGAGGTCTCTCTCCTCATTCAGAGATCTTAGTCTCTCATACTATTGTTATGCTGCAAGTTTTCTTGGTGATTTTAGAGACTTGGAACATTATTGCATTATTGCATTTTAGCTTAGCTCTCATTCTACTTACATTATGGCATACTTTTTAGCTTAGTTTCCTTTATACTTTATCTTAGTTCTCTTTGTTAGATTTCATTTCATTTAGAATAGCTTACATTTGCATTACATTTGTTTTAGATTCTTAGTTATTGACACTCTTACCTCTACTCTTTGAATCTCTCATTCTATGGTGCACCTTAAAGGGTTGCATAGTTTGGTTCATTTGAGGTCCACCATCTCATAGCCTTTGCGTGTCATAGATAGAGAGATATAAGCTACCTCTTGAGATGCCCTCTTTCATGGGCAACCTCAAGAATAATGGTTTGTAGAAGTGTGATACTTTTTGTACACACAATTTTGGTGCCCACTGTAGGGCTAGAACCAAGTTTTTAGCTCCATTTTCTCGGTTGCATTTTGGCTATATTATTAGTTATGAGTTTTTATAGTAACTTCTTGGATCTAATCAAGTGGTTTTGCAGATTTCTTACTTTGGTTTTAAGGCTAACCCTTGCACAAATTTGTTGAAGTCCAAAACCTTAGTTTTTGAGAGATTTGAGCATATATTCCATACCCCTTTGATTTTGGATGTGAAATTGCTTTTCAGGTTGAGGAGGCATTCTAAATGTCTTAGTCCAATCTCTAGATTATTTTGAGTTGATTTGCATCTATTATTAACTTTTCTTTAATTTTCATTAAAAATAGTTTCTAGTCACAAATCAATGACATTTTTGAAAAAATTACATTTTTGGAAAGGTCTGTGAATTAAAAAGTGGTTTAGTTCTTTGTGTTTTGAATTTAGAGGTCATATTAGGGCTCAATAACTTAATTTTAAAAACCTGGTCAATTTTGGGAAAATGGGTCCCTAGGGCACAAATGAAGAGATATTGCTATAAGTCCAATCTTGTTGACTAGGTCAAAAGAAAAGAGTAAAATTGAGAGCATTTGTGATTAGCTTGCACTTTCTTTGCATACGTTTGATTGGAAGACAATTTGGATGTTTGAGGCAACTAACTACTTTGTGTTGTAGGTCTTACTTGGTTATTATGCCTTAACCTTGGTTATTTTATAGGGATTTTCTCATTTCATTGCTAAAAAAAATGTTTGTCAAAGATAAAAATTGAAAATAGGGCTACTAAAACTTTTTTTTAGGGCTGCCCCAAGAAAATACTCAAACAAACAAGTTTTCTTTATTTCCCTTTTTTTTTATGTGCGGAAATATTACTAGTTGTTCATATTTCATAGGCACATAAAACTTGCCATTGGGATCTCTTAGTGGTAGGAAAATATGTTGTTCACCCTTGTGGTGAATCATAAATTTTGACCTGCCTTTAGATTTGAAAAGTAAGTGGGTTAATTGAGTTTCTTGGTGTGTTTGGGAGAAACAATTATAATAAGAGAGTATGCTCTTTATCCTTGCGGTGAATCAAAAATCTTGACCTCCAAAAGTTGATCCACTTTGTGTAATTTAGAATCCTTTAGTGGGCCTACTCTTGAGAAATCAAAAGGAATGACCCATATAGGGACAAGTGAACCCAACTCTTCCAACCCACTATAAACTCAAGGCTATCAAGGACACAAAACCTTAGTAGATATAGTACTTGTCTTCATCTAGTATAAGTACTTGTGAGATTGTGACCATGAGGAAATCACTATGTGAGAATACTTAAGGTACTTTTGTGGCCGTGAAGTCCATTACTAATCATATGATAGGGTGTTCCATATTGGAAGCAAGAGGAGTACTATGAATAGAAGTCCTTTCAAAACACCATAGGAATTAGAAGCTACCCTCTTTTTCTGCTTAACATCTTGGTGCAAGGATTTATTCTATTGCATAACCTAGATCACCCCAATATTTTACACTCACCATTTGTTTCCCCTTGGTTATGCCAATGGCATCTTCATGGAAAAACCAATATCTCTTGTGGGTAACCACTTGGTGTGAGGCAAAGGGGCATCAAGCGTGGGCCAAGTTTTTGAGTAATGAGCCATGTCCTTAGGTAGAATGCATTTGATTTGTCTTCAAATGTGCTCGACTTGTGAAAATATTTTGAACATACACATGATGATAGTTCTAGGGATTTTTTTGAGACCTCACATATGCTTGTATCATGTGAGGTTGCTTTGTCCCTTGCTTGATTTCTTGAAGACTACTTTGTGTGTGACAATCTTGCTTGGAAAAAAATTTCTTTTGAACATCAAACTTGCTATGCTATCAACTATTTTCAGATGTTTTCAACCAAGTTAAAACATCAAGTGCAAACATTGCTCGTGTTGCCTCCTAAGGGGAGTCTCATCATTTTACTTTACTTTTCTATGTCTCTAGTGTTTGAACATGCTTAAAGTGGATCTTTGGTCTTAGCACTCTTGATCTTTCTATCTTCATGGTTTATATCCACTTGCAAGTTATCTTTTTGCTGAAATGGTTACCTTGATTTCTTGACTACACTCTTAAGTTGGGAAAGTTGTTCACTTGTCACCCTTCTTGCTCTATCTATTTGGATATTTTGGCTTCTTTCCTAGTTCCTGACTTGAGTCACTAGTGTCGTAAGATTCTTGGACACTTTTCTTGACAAGTCACTCATTCATTGTTACCTCTCTTTGGCAAGTGAATACTGTACCTCTCTAGCTTGGACATCAAGTTATCTTGTTTCACATTCTTTGCTTCCTATAGTCTCCTTCATGATTGATTATCTATCTAACACTATGGAAATCAAGCCTTGTGATACCAAACCTCAACCAAATCTAGATGATTGTGATATCCTCTATGCCACTAAAGAGTTTCAAGACCTATATGCTAATTATAAATAACTAGAAGATAAAAATGATATTTCTTACCTTCATCTCTCTAAGCATATGATAGAAATAAAGTCTAAACTTGAGAAAAGGTTAGAGGATTTTATTCTTAAATAAGTCTCCCTTAAGACCTTTACATACACATGGGTCATCTTCTTCAAGGTCTACATATTCTACTCCAAGACATGAGATGTCTTCATCTTCTATATCTAAATACCTCTTTAGAGAACAAGCAAGTGATACCTCCTTTGAGCCTATGCCAAGCTTTCATGATGGACCTATCTTTGACCAAGATAATGATGAAGACATGGATGCATGCTATCCTAGGTATACTTTTGAGAGGAATTTTAGTCCCTTGGAATATTATGATGACATTTAGAAAACACTTCTTGGCACTAAGATCATCACATTGCTTAAGAATAGCTCATATGGAAATCTATTCTTGGATATCTATTGTGCTTATCATCAACATAATGAGCATACTACTTCAGATTGTATTGAGCTTAAACATAAAGTCCAAGATCTTATTAATGATGGGATTATTGATACCTCTAATGACTCATGTGATGGGAATACTTCTCTTGAGCAAGATCATGTTGATGAACCTATGTCTAGTGATGGTCTCCATGAAAACCCTACTTCTTCCAACACTCATGAACCTCTCAAAACTTCAAAGCTTTCCAATAGGCCTCCATCAAATAAAGAACCTAATGCTTTTCATGTACACTATGCCTATCCTTAAGGGCCACTTCTAGTAGAAAATCAAGCTAGTGTTCACTTGGCTGCAAACCTTTTTCATGCTACTAAGATTAAATATCCTCAACCTTCATGTGATGCTATGCCTACTATGTGTAGTTTAGCTAATCTTTCATTACCACTTCAAGATCCTTTCATGCAAACCTTATATTTTTCATGTCCTTAGAAGTGGATCCATGTCAAGAGGTCTCTCAAAAATATAAAGATATAAATTTCAAGAAAGATCAAGATCAAGAACCCTTTCATGTCCTTCAAGAGGTCGTTCTTCCATATCCTATGTCTTATCCACCTCCTAAGCATGATGAAGACATAACTTACACTATTTCCATTGAGCTTATAGAAAAATATGAGAAAAGTTCTCTTCCTATGCCATCCAAAGATACTTGTCAAAATGAAAGTGTCCCCTCATGATCTACTTCTCCATATCCAATTCAAAACTATGCTCAAGCTTAAAATGTTCCTATCCAAGATGTTTCTCCTATCAATGCTACTCACGAGTCTATTAATTGCCTTGTCCATATTGCTCACTCTAAAGATGTTGATATCCCTATATAATATCCATTCACATCTCCTAAGTCTATCCTTGGTCCTTATCCATCTAAGCTAAAGTCTTCAAACCTTCCATCCATATTGGGACCTTATGTTCCTTCATCTCCTATGCTTTCCACTCCTATCTCTCCTATCATACCTCAAGATCAACAAAGACACTCATCCTTGAAAAATCTTCATTCATCTATCCATCTAAACTAGTCATATCAGCCTTGTTAATCCACAAATCCCAAGTCTTTTGGAAGCAAGAATAAACATAAGAATCATTATGTCCCATCTAATCAACATGTGAATTCTAAGAAAGAAAAAACATTTAAGAGACTACAAAATTCTTCTACCCAAAGAGCTAAATCAAAGAAAATATGGGTTCCTAAAACCATTATTGAAGAGATGTGCTCTAAAGCATTGAAAGTAAAAGAAAAATCTAAAGCTATATGGATTCCCAAGTCTCTCTTGAAAGACTTGAACATTGAAAAGAAATCAAAGTTGCATTCAAAATTCCAAAGGCTTTCACTCCATCTTCTTCCAAAATCTTCCTAAGAAGCTTCGAAAGCCTTCCACTCTATATCTTTCCAAAATTTCTCTACTACATCATACATATTAACCTCAAGCTATTTCCTCCATGATTCCTTCATCATTTCACAACCCTTCAAGTTGTGTGTCAATGTTGATCTTTCCTACTTTCTCACTTACCCTTCTACAATCCTTTCAAGCCTACACTTACATGCTATCCATACTCTTACTATCCTTTCAAGACATGAATTCTTATCCTCCATATAATTATCCTACTACCATCTCTCTTCCTTCACCCTATCAACATATTTGAGCATACTTATCCATGGTATTGGTTTATCAAGACTTATCTTTCCTATAGGAGCACTATCTAAATTCAAACACCCTGAGCTCTTTCTAAAAATAAAAATTAAAAAAGGGGAAAAAAAGAAAAAAAAGTGCCTTGGTGAAAACAACTTCTTATAGCACCTTGGTAGAAAAAGTAAAGAGAAATGAATCTATCCTATGGTGAAAGCCACTTCTTGTGGCACCTTGGATAAATACCATGATGAAAACCTAGTAAACATGCATCATGCATAATTCTTCCATCATCCATCTATCCCTCTTTCTCCCTCTTTTATCTTGATGATGTTGAGCTATCCTTGGGTATTGTTTATCTTATCCATGAGATTCTCTATTTCTCTTTCTCATAATAATATTAAACAAGATAATCATATTAATAAAGATAATCATTGGTTCATCAAATCATTATGAACAAAAGAACATAAGAAGTTAATATACCTAGTTGAGTATTCTTGTAGGATCCTCTCTCCGCTTTAGGATCTTCAATAGAGTTTCATGATCAACATTAGTAATAGTAAAAATGTTGTTTTACTTTTGGTCTTCATTTATGCTTCAACAACTTCACATTTGTTTCTATAATAAGATGTGAATATATGGGACATTTTTCGTGCTTCTTATAGTCTCCAAATGCAGGAATTCCATTATGTCTAAGCATGTATGCCCATAGCCATGTTCTAAAAATAACAACTTATCCAGTAGGAAATGTGAATTTGTCATCATCTATAATTAGTTTTGCAAGATTTTTTTTACCTCTCACACATTATGCTAACCAATAATCTAATTTCTCATCATTCCCTTGTGGTGCAACCAATACAAAGACATGTCTTGGCTAAAGAAGATCCAATAGATGGTTATGCTCAACTAAAATTTCTGTCATCATTTATGATAGAGGATATGATAGACCATGGTGCATGATAATGTGGAGCCCATGTGTCCACCCATTCATTGGAATCATAGTGATCCCAATCATAGTGAAAATAACTAGGACAAAAGCAAGCTAGTTTTCATGTCCAAATGGTCCATGTACTATAATCAGAGCTTTGGAATGAATACATTTTTCATGAATCTCTAATAATAACACAATCTAATCTATCACACATGGAGACTTCCTTAACCAACCAAAAGAACCTGTGTACCACTGAATCAAGAGTCCTCCCAATTAAATTGTGGTGACTGATCAGGAAAGTACTGTACATACTTCATAAATTCTTTGGGGCTCGGGCACTGCCCTAGAAAAAAATTTGGGCCCTATTTTATTAGGATTTTGGGCTGACATGTAATTATTAATTATAACCCTAAAGCGGTAAAAATAATTGTATAAAAGAGCTTAGGGTTAGTGATTGTTTTACAGTGGTGATGCAAAAATTGGTTCTTGTGGCAGTATTGAGCTGTAAGAGATTATGGATTGTAATCAGGTTGTAATCACTAGATCATAATAATATCAAATTTTTTGTTTGGTGGACGTAGCCCAGGGATTGGGTGAACCATATTAAATCTTGGTGTCTTGTGTTCTTTTCTATGTGATCTATTATTTTCTAGTATTGGTTATATTTGCATGTAATTGTTATTTTTGTCTATGGTTTAATCCTATCAAGTAGTATCAAAGCCTAGTTATTTTTAGTTATCCTCTACAAGAAAGTCTCATGATTGAGTGGGAGTCTCATGGATGAGTGGAAGTAATGGTAGACAAGGGTAAGCTAAGGGTTGATAGGTTTAATGGGTAGAACTTTTAGTTATGGAAGATGCAAATGGAAGACTATATTTATCAAAAGGATTTATGGAAGCTATTGGAAGGCAAAACCAAGAATAAAGGATCTATGTCAAATGAAAAATGGGATCTTTTAGACAGAAAGGCACTTGGAAGCATTCAATTATGCCTGGAACCATCAGTGGAATTTAATATTACAAAAGAGAAGACAACATAAGAGTTGATGCAAACCCTAGCGAAACTATATGAAAAGCCTTCTACTTCAGACAAGGCATTTCTCATGAAGCATTTATGTAATATGAAAATGGAAGAAGGTGGATCTGTTGCGGATCATTTAAATGAGTTTAATACTATTACTAGTCAATTATCTTCTATGGGTATCAATTTTGATGAAGAAATTAAGGATCTCTTGATTTTGTGTTCTTTGCCTAAAAGTTGGAATGGCTTGGTAATGGCTGTGAGTAATTCTATTCCTAGATCTAGTACCCTAAAATATGATGATGTGATCAGTGTTATTTTGAGTGAAGAAACTTATACAAAAACCTCAGGTGGATCTACATCAGGAAATGCTTTGAATGCACAAAGTAGAGGTAGAATGATTGAGAGAGGAAGTAATTCCAAAAATCATGGAAAATCAAGAGCAAAGTCAAAGGGGAGGAGGTCTCAATTGAGAGGACCAAATGATTGCTGGTACTATGGGAAACTAGGTCATAAAAAGAAAGATTGTTGGAATCAAAAGAAGAATGAAGGAGATAAACCAAATGGGATAAGGAGGAAAATGTGGTAAGTAAAAAATACGAAGAGGATGCTTTGCTTTTGTCTTTAGAAAATGTTGACGATTCATGGATTTTAGATTCTAGTGCTTCATTTCATGCTACACCTCATAGAGGTTATTTCATTGGTTATGTCCAAGGGGATTTTGGGCTTATTTATTTGGGGGATAATGAACCCTGTCAGATTGTTGGAAAGGGAAAAGTTAAGATTAAGTTGTAGAATGGGAATCATTGGCTACTACGTGAGGTAAGACATGTTCCAAGATTGAGTAGGAATTTAATTTTCGCAAGGTAACTTAGTGATGACGGTTGTGTAGTTAATTTTAATGATAAAAATTGGAAGGTTTCAAAAGGTTCCCTTGTAGTAGCAAAAGGTGTGAAAGTAGGCACCTTATATCTTTGTACAGGTCATATTGTTCCTTCTACTTTAATTCTTTTAGAGAAAAATGAATGTTCAGTAAAAGTTGTTGCAGTTGAGCAAGGAGAACAAATAGCTATTATAGATTTTAATATAGTGTTGTGGCACAATAGACTTGGACACATGAGTGAGAAAGGTATACAAGTACTTCATTCAAAGAAAGTTTTATCAGGTCTAAAATGTGTTAATATGGATTTTTGTGAAAGTTGTGTGTATGGAAAACAAAAGAGAGTGATTTTTGTAAAGATTGGGAAGGAAAACAAAAAGGAGAAATTAGAACTTGTACATACCGATGTATGGGAACTAGCTCAGGTATCTTCCCTTGGTGGCTCTCATTATTATGTTACATTCATTGATAATGCAACTAGAAGAGTATGTGTTTATTTCCTTAGACAAAAATTTGATGTATTTCAAACTTTTAAGAAATGGAAATGCTTGGTTGAAAATGAGACTAGTAAGAAATTAAAATGCCTCAGATCTGATAATGGTGGTGAGTATTGCATTCATGAAGTTGAAGATTATTTCTCCACTAATGGTATTCATAGAAAAAAAATTGTTCCAAGGACTACATAGGAAAATGGAGTGGCTAAATGCATGAACAAGACTATAATGGAGCTTACAAGGAGCATGCGGTTGCATGTTGGGTTGCCCTTACACATGTGGGAAAAGGATGTCAATACTACTATATATTTGATTAGTAGAGGTCCCTCTACTCTTTTGGTTTGTGGTATTCTAGAGAAAGCATAGATTGGTAAGAAGGTGAGTTATTCTTTTCTCAAAACCTTTGGTTGTGAAGCATTTGCTCACATAGATTCTGAAAATAGAACCAAGCTGAAAGTTAAGTCAAATAAATGTGTATTTGTTGGATATAGCATTAATGAATTTGGTTATAGGCTTTGAGATTTTGAAAATCATAAAATTGTAAGAAGCTGGGATGTCATATTCAATGAGAAAGTGTGTACAAAGATCTATTGCAGCAACATGAGAAGAAAGAAGATGATTATGTAGTGCTAGATGATATTCCAAAAGATGATGTTCTAGCCATTCCTCATGATGTGCAACAATCACAACAACAAATACCACACACACCAGTGAATGTTAGATGGTCAACAAGGAAAATTAGACTCCAAAAAAATTTTCTCCCTCTTTATATTGTATTTTACTTACCGATGCTGATGAACTTGAATGTTATGATGAAGCTGTGAAGGTGGATACTAAGATTCAATGGGAGTCTGCAATGAAAGATGAAGTGGACTCTTTGTTGAAGAATAAGACATGGGATTTATGCAAGTTGCCGATAGGTAGAAGGGATTTACAGAATAAATGGGTTTATAGGTTAAAAGAAGAAGATGGAGGTAAGAAAATATTTAAAGCCAAGTTAGTTGCAAAAGGATTTGCATAGAAAAATGGAATTGATTTTGATGAGATATTTTCTCATGTTGTTAAGATGAATTCTATCCATATTGTTTTAAGTATTGTGGCTACTAAAGATTTTTATTTAGAGAAACTTAATGTTAAAATAGCCTTCCTTCATGGTGATTTGGATGAAGAGATATATTAAGGAGAACTTAGTGTGCAAATTGAAGAAAAGTTTATATGGCTTGAAGCAAGCACCTTGGAAATGGTATCTGAAATTTGACATTTTTATGCATAAACATGGATACAATAGGTGTCATTCTGATCATTGCATCTATTTTAAGGGGTTGGATGATGATAGCTACATTATTTTATGTTTATATGTTGATGATATGCTTGTAGGTGGGTCTAACATGGATCATATTAAGGGGCTGAAATGCCAGTTAGCACATGCATTTGTTATAGAGGATTTGGGGGCAGTAAAACAAATCTTTGGTATGAAGATTTGTAGAGATAGGAAGAAGATAAAATTGACACTATCTCAAGCTAATTATGTTGAGAAGGTGTTGCAACGTTTCTATATGGAGAATGCTAAAGCTATCAGCACAACTTTACCTGGTCATTTGAAGTTGACTAAGGAGATGTGTCCCAGGACACAAGTAGAGGAGGATAAGATGTCCAAGGTACCCCATGCTTCAGCTTTAGGAAGCTTGATGTATGCTATGGTATGTACAAGGCTAGATATTGCACATGTAATGGGAGTCATTAGCAGGTATATGAGTCATCTAAGAATTGAGCATTGGAATGTAGTCAAATGGATTCTCAGATATTTGAGAGAAACATCCAATAAGTGTTTACACTTTGGGAGCTCTACTACTAATTTATAGGGCTATGTTGACTTAGATTTGGTAGGGGATATTAATACTAATTGGAGTACTATAGGTTATGTCTTTACTGTTGGTGGGGTAGCTATGAGCTAGGTTTCTAGGTTACAGAAGGTTATTGCTTTATCCACTATAGAGGCAGAGTATGTAGATGCTATAGAGGCAGCCAAGGAGATTATATGGCTTCAGTTCTTCTTGGAAGAATTGGGACACCCTTAGAGGGATAATTATTTGTTTACAGATAGTCAAAGTGTCATTCATCTTGCAAAGAATTCAGCTCTGCATTGAAAGACCAAACACATATAGTTGCGGTACCATTTCATTTGATTAGTTTTGGAGGATGGACAATTAAATTTGGACAAGATACATATAGATGAAAATCCAATAGATATGTTTACAAAGGTTGTAACAAGGGAGAAGCTAAACTCCTCTTTAGCTTTGGTTGGTCTTCTAGACTAAATATGAATAAAAGAATAGTAGAGTCTAGGGTGGTTTGATCTAGTGGGAGCCTCATGAAGTAGTGAAATAGCTACAAGATCAGTCTCTAATTGGAAGATTATTGTTTAGTGTGGAGCCTAATCAGTCCCCATGTGGGAGATTTTTAGATTGTGGTGACTGATTAGGAAAGTGTTGTACATATTTCATAAATTCTTTGGGGCTTAGGGCATCACCCTAAACAAAAAAAATCTGGGCCCTATTTTATCAAGATTTTGGGCTGATATGTAATTATTAATTATAACCCTAAAGTGGTAAAAATAATTGTATAAAAGAGCTTAGGGTGAGGGATTTTTTTTACAGTGGTGATGCAAAATTGGTTCTTGTGGCAGTATTGAGTTGTACGGGATTACGGATTGTAATCAAGTTGTAATCACTGGATCATAATAATATCATACTTGTTGTTTGGTGGTCGTAGCCTAGGAATTAGGTGAACCGCATTAAATCTTGGTTTCTTGTGTTCTTTTCTATGTGATCTATTATTTTCTAATATAGATTATATTTGCATGTAATTTTTATTTCTATCTGTGGTTTAATCCTATCAACCCATGTGATAATGTTGAACTACACCAATCAACAATTCTATGAGCATCAAGAAGGCCTGCTCCTAAAATCTTCAATTGCTCCTTAACTAGAGCTCTCTTCACACATGCCCCTAATTAATCATGTTCCCTTTCCCCATGGTCATACTTAAAGGAGCTCCAAATATGAGGCACCTCCCTCTCTACATGCATCCTACACAAACAATAAAACATACAAGCATTCTTTAATTGACCTATGCAATTATCTAACCAAATGATATATCTATCATTAGCAATACCATGCTCCTATAAGAAATCAAAATTATTCTTGAAACAATGTTACAAAAACTCACAAGAGTGAGATCTATCATCACTCATGTAAAAATGGTACTCTTTAATAATCTTCCAATTATCCTTTGTAGTAATAGGATCATGTCTATAAGTTTTGTGGACAAAAATAACAATGTGAATGGAGTGTAATACTGAGATTGTGTCTCATTTTGGGGCTAAAATGTGTAGTTCTCTATAAATTCAATAACAAATATAATAGTTCATATACGAAAAGTCTCCTTACACATTCTAAATTTTTGATCCAACCATTGAGACCTATGACTATGCCTTGCATACTTGTAGAAAATATTTTTCTCGAAATTTGAAATAAAACTAACCACACTGATTTCTTTTGCAACCAATTCACATCTAGAGCCCTCCCCTCCACTCTTCAATGTGTATTTTACCATTTCATATACCATTTTTTTACTATTGTCCTCCCAAGGTCTTGTTCACACCCCTTTTGGAAACATGTGTCAAACTTAGATAAGTCACTACATTTTGAACACTTCTTATCAAAATGTGGAAGTCTTCCACCAAAAGCCCATGTATCATTCTGAAGAGGATCATCAGTTATCTCTTGTCTAGTAAGTTCTCTTCTCAAAGTAGTATGATTTAGGTTCAATTCAATACAAGTTTGTCTCATATATCTACCCTTTCTCAAATGATGACTTACCAAAGAGGTTGTAATAACCCTTTGAGTAGCTCTCTTATCCTTCTCCCTACTATTTTTCCTAATGCCATTGAGAACACTGAAAAAATTCTTCACAATACTGGTATTTCTTTCCATTTTCATATTGACACGAATCTTCAATTTGGAAAGCATAGGTTTCATCTTTTGCATCTTTAATAAGTGCATAAAAAGTTGACATTTCTCCACCATTGTCTTGTTGCCAAAAAACATCTTATATAGTCTTGAAGCCCATAACTGAATGGTTCTTTGTGATTTTTTTCCTTAGAAATTAATAATAATTGTTTCATCAATTTGAATTATCCATTTTGGTGTTCTATGACCTTCATTTTAGTTATAATTAAGAGATATGTAATGTTCCCATGCATTTTCATTTTTGACATGGTCAATCATGGCATTTACATTATGAACTAGTAAATTTTCATTCTCTAAATTTTCAACCCGACATTGTCATTACAAATTGGTACATTTTCATTTCCCAACTAAACATATTCATTTTCTAACTCTATGATTTCACCTTCAATCAATACACCATCAAATTGATTCAAAATTAACATACCTTGTCTCTTCCTTCGGTGATGTACCCTATCTCTTTTCCTATATGTTGCAATGTCTTCATTTGATACCTTCCTTTTACATTTAGCCTTACAATTACTATTGCTTCCTATTCAGACAACATTACTAAACACCTAATCAAATCTTATAGAAAACTTTTCAAACAATGGGCCCCAAACAAACTTTTTTCTACAAACCCATGAAAAATCCAAAAAATGTGATTGTCGGGTTTGTAGTGACAGATAATATTTTGGTTAAAGTCTTCTAGTAAATAGATTTGGGTATCCAAATTTACATCAGGTATCTAATATGATATTGGGTACCAGAAATCAGCACCCAAAATTTGGAGGGAAATCAAATGGGAAAGTGTGGGAAATCAATCAATATTATATTATTATAGAAAATAAATTAGTATTATATATTATTATAAAATAATATAGTATTATTATTTCATAATATATTAATATAGAGCATGAGCTCACAATACAATGGTGATTATGAGCCTAGTTGATAGAGGGATCCAAGGATTGAATCACATGAAAGGCTTGGCTAGTGGAGCATGCACACTTACCTTGGACCAAAGGTGACATGGACTTTTGTGTTGGTGCCCAAGGAGTGATTGGTGGGAGGAATGTGCTTGAATGAGGAGGTGGAATCATTTCCCAGTGTGATGCTCACAATAGTCGATGATTTCTATCGTTGGCTCCCTACCTCATTCGCAAGCACACTTCATCTAATGTGCAAAGGAGACTGATGTGTTGCTTTGGTAGTAAAAATAAGGTTTGTAGCCCCCTACCACAAGGAGAGATAAGGAGCTTCAGTGATTTGGAGAGATAAGGTGTTGGAAGGTCTTCTTGGAGTGATAAGGTGGTGGCTCGGTGGCATGTGAGGAGCGAGGCATAAGGTGGCATACTACATCAAAGTAATAAGGTAGTTTGTTGATTGGGTGGTCTAGGTTGTATAAATATAGATGTATCTAAGAGGTGTTGAGGCCTTGACAACCACATTCTCATCAAGGATGGGGTCCTCCCTTAATGTGACCCTACTGGTTCAAAGCTCTAGTCAAAAGCACTTGCCTAAAAAAACAAACAAAACATAATATAGTAATATAAATTATTATTATATAATATAGTAATATATTATTATTATTTAATATAGTAATATATTATTATTATATAATATAGTAATTTATTATAATATTATTATTATTAAATTACAATAAAAATTGGTTTTTAAGGGGCCCCAAAACCCTTTAACAAAAAAAGAAAAGATAAAGCAAAAAGCACAACCAAGTTTTACAAGGACCTAAAACCACAAAAAATATCCAAAAAATGAACCCAGGTTTTACAAGGACCTAGAACCTAGTTTAAACAACTAATTAAAAACCAGATATTACAACCATAAATAGAAACCATTTACCAGAACTAGTAAAAAAGATTGGGACTAGAACAAAAACTAGAGACCAAAGACTAGAAAAAGCTGCTATTGCAACTCTTTGATCATTTTGACCACTTCTTTACCAATCTCCACAGTATCTTGAATGGAATCAATAGCAAATCCACCAACAGCTTCCACAGCTCTCTTCCTGGAACTCTGCTTGGTTCTCTTACTAGGACCCCCTGGCGACATAATTTCTTCATTGGTACACTTTCCAAGACTTGTAGCAACAACACAGATACTAGATGTAACCTGTTCCATTTTATTACCACTTTCCTTGATAAGCAGCCGAAGGTTTTGTTCATAGTCTTTGAGTTTGACTGGTATGTTTCCCACTTGGATTTTCATCTGACTGAGCTTAACTCGGTCCATATCCTGGTTTTGCTACATATTATTATTATTATACAATATAGTAATGTATTATTATTACTATTATTATTATATAATATAGTAATGTATTATTATTATATAATTAGTTACAAAATGAAAAGGTACGACCCTTTGTGTAAATTTTTTATCTTAATTGGCTAACTAATAACCAACTATCATATACTAATTAATCAAAAGAAATTTGCCAAAGAAAATAGATTCATTGAAATGAATCTAATGTTGATTTCTCAATAAAATCATTGCACTATTTAATGTGCTTTTGGTATTTGCAATCCCCAAGAAAGTTTGCATCAATGATCACCTCACAAACCTTGATCTCCATCTCAACCACGTTCAATCTGCTCACTGTAATCACCTAAAAATGGTCATCTAGACTATTAGCCCCCTTCTCAGCGTTTTGGCTAATTTAATTTAATCACTTACCTAGAACAAATTTCTAATAATCAATTTATTTGATTATAACCTATAGTTTGACTATGCTATCCTAAGTTCATTATTTTATTAAAAGAACATGTCCCCTTTTAATTAAATAAAAGACCCCATTCTTCTAACCCACTTAAAGTGCACACATAAAGTCCTTTTTCTATTTTGCAATTAAAAGAAAAGGCTTTGTGACTTTTGCCTTATATGACAAGTCAACTTATATTCTATTGGTTCACTTGTGTGTGCACATGGATCACTCCTCTTTTCAAATTCCACCGTTGATCATCCATCCATATTTTGAGTATTGTTATGCTACAGGTTTTCTAACAGGTTTCTTTGGAGCTTTGTGGAGAACTTCTATTTCTTGTCTACATTCTCTCACCATGGCATTCTAGCTTAGCTCAGCTTTCATTTTTACATGTAGCTTAAATCATATAGTCTAATAGCATAAAAACATGGAAGACTATGTTGATGACACACTGGCTAAATTTAAAAAATGAGACACACATCTCGGAGACCTTAGTTTGATATTGGACCGCATGGAACAATTCCAACTTAGGCTGAATCCAAAAAAATGTGCCTTTGGTGTCACTTCTGGAAAATTGCTAAGTTATATCATTTCAGCAAAAGGCATTGAGGTTGACCCTAAAAAGGTCCAAGCTATCATGGATATGCCTCCACCTAAGAATATCAATCAGCTTAGAAGTCTACAAGGATGTCTACAATCCATAAGAAGATTTATCTCTCAATTAGCTGATAAGGCTCAACCTTTCAATAAAAATCTGCAAAAAGGATCTACCCATATTTGGAACAGTGACTATCGACAAAGTTTAGATCAAATCAAAGGATACTTGGTGAAACCTCCAATTTTGATGCCACCCATTCTGGGAAAACCTTTGATCCTGTACATTTCAGCTATAGATTCTTCTCTAGGAGCACTCTTAGCCCAAAGTGATGAGACAGGTAAAGAAATAGCCATATACTATATCAGTCGAACTTTGGTGTCTTATGAACTAAACTATACAAGTATAGAGAAGGCATGCCTTGCTGTAGTTTTTGCCTCCCAAAAACTCTGGCATTATATGTTGGCACATACAGTTTACTTGATTGCTAAGATAGACCCTTTGAAATATTTGTTAAGTAAAGCTACACTTACTGGTCATCTTGCTAAATGGATGATGATTCTTTCTAAATTTGACATTCAGTATGCTGAATGTAAGGCAATCAAAGGACAAGCCATAGCTGACCAGTTGACTGACTTCCCACTTGAAGATGTAGCACCTATGCAAGTTGAGTTTCCAGATGCCTCGATCATGTACATTACTGAGAGAACATGGAAGATGTTTCTTGATGGATCCCATACACAAAATAGAGCTGGAGCAGGGGTTTTGTTTGTTTCCCCTCATGGTTATATGATCCCAAAGTCCTACAAACTATTTTTCCCATGTACAAATAATATTGTAGAGTATGAAGCATTAACAAATGGGATCAAAATGGCCCTTGAATGGCGAATAACTGAGCTACACATCTATGGGGATTCTCAACTGGTTGTGAACCAAATGAATAATGAATATCAAACAAAGGATGACAAGTTGATCCCTTATAAAAAGTTGATAGATGCTCTAAGGAATTATTTTACCTTTGTAACATTCCAACAGATTCCTAGAGCAAAAAATAATGCTGCTAATGCTATGGCCACCTTAGCATCTATCCTCCAACTACAAGAACATGAATCATGATTTGAGTTCTTGGTGGAAGAACTGCATCATCCAGCCTATGATTCCTCAGATAACCAGGTGATCTGCACTATTGTGGGTCATGATTCCTCCTGCTATGCGGCTATTTTCTCCTACCTACGTGATCAAGTTATTCCTAACACCTTCACGCGCAACCAAAAATGCCAACTCCTTCATAACGCCTCACACTACACTTTGGTCTCGGGCGACTTGTATAGAAAGGGTCTAGACAGAACATTGCTTAGGTGTTTAGAGCTAGAAGAGTCCAAGAAGGTACTTGCCAAAGTCCACAATGGCATTTGTGGGGCACATTCTAATGGCCTTGCACTTGCCCAAAAACTGCTTAGGATGGGTTATTACTGGCCCACCATGCAAGTTGATGTTGTGCGCTATGCAAAGTCCTGTCAAAAATTTCAGCTCCTTGGCAACCTGCTGTGACAAATTGTCCATTTTAGCAATGGGCCTTTGACTTGGTAGGAAAGATTCATCCAAGCTCATCCAACGGTCATAAATTCATCATCACAGTAACGGAGTATTTCACTAAATGGGTTGAAGTTGTACCATTATCTACTGCTACAGGCAAAGATGTTGCCCTATTTATATTGAATCACATCATTTGTCGATATGGTATCCCATCCTCTATTGTTACGGATAATGGATGGTAGTTCAAGAATAAGAACTTAAAGCAGCTGTGCAAAAAGTTTCGAATTAAGCAAAATTGGTCCTCTATTTACTATCCCCAAGGGAATGGCCAAGATGAGGCCTCTAATAAAACACTACTAAAAATCCTACACTGCACAGTTCACAAGTCTGGGAAAGATTGGCATTTGCAAATAAATCCAACACTTTGGGCCTATAGAACCTCTATTCATACTCCTACAGGGGCTACGCCTTTTTCTCCAGTCTATGGCTTTGAGGTTGTTCTCCCATTAGAAGTTGAGATCCCCTCTTTATGAGTCTCCTTACATGGGTTGATAACTGATGAGGACCATAGAGCTATGCGAGTACAGGAATTAGAGACTCTTGATGAATGTCGTAAGGCTACTTTTGATCACATGAGGGCTTATCAAAAGCACATGTCTACTCAGTATAACAAGAAAGTTCACCCTCGTGAGTTTCAATTAGGTGAACTCGTGCTTAGAGAGAATCCAAAAAATCAACAACATCAAGAGTAGAAAGGGAAATTTGAACCTAACTGGTTGGGTCCTTACATTATCACAGCAGCATTCAGGTCTGGTGCTTACCAGTTGTCTACTCCCAAAGGGGAAGAGCTTGCAGAACCTATCAACATCCTACACTTAAAAAAGTTCTATGCTTAGAGACTTGCTGCTCAGCTATCTTATATATATCTATGATCCTAAATAAATCCTAAAAATTAGAAAATGAACTGAAAAAATGATCATCGTAGTGAAAACCTAGCAATAGGTGCTTTGATGTATCACCAAAAAAAATAAAAAAATAAAAAAATATTGAAAAAAGTCCTGAAAAAATATGTCAAGGGGTGAAAACCTGGAAACAGGCGCTTCTTGAAACCCTTGCACCTATGTCTATCAATCTCAATCATCCATTTCACTACACATTTCCTAGCTTGGAATTGTTTCTTGTCCTTATCTTGGGGGCACAACTTCTTAGCCTATTGAGGTATTCTTGTGCATTAGGGTTTCTTTGACAACTCACAAAATAATGTTTCTCAACACTTCCCCCACCTTGACATCAAGTATTTTTCAACACTTTTCAGATAGTTTACCTACGGTCTTTGATGTCGCGATATTTTTCACTATCAGGATCAAGTCTTGAAGAAATGGCCAAGTGACTCACACACACGCACCTAAACATTTAAACGATTGAGCTATGTTGATCTTTATCTACTTTGTGTGCTGTCTATGATGATTTCTTTGCCACATGTTTCCTCCCTAATAGTCTTTCGAGGATGTCATTGACTAGAAGACCGGGGGCATGGGACATATTTTCTTGATTTTTGCTTGTGGGTATACTTTGTTTGTCTATAGTGTTGTAAGCTTTTATGCTTTTCCTATTCAACATTTTGACTTACAAATGTATCATCCTTGACTGTTTCGCAAGATCGCACTCAGGGGTTATCTTGGCGCTTATGCCTTGATACAGGTGTAATCTTGCTAAATTAAACTTAGAGAATCTAATCATGTAGTTATCTTGACTTACATGTCTTTGATGCTTAGATTGGATTTCCACATATCTATCTGATATCGATCATATTCATATCCTCATAGTTATACTAGTGATGGTTGTATGATCTCATGACGTCCCTAATAAATGCTCAATGATGAAATGTAGAGTCTAAATGTTATGCGCTTCTTGCTAGTAAACCACTTTGCATATTAGCTTGCATTTTAGGCTCATTTTCTAGCTTAATCTTATATTCTTACATATGGGGAGAGCTCTCTCTTCATCTTTTTGTGGACATATCGGCTAACTCCTTTCATATATTTCTTTACTTTCTTCTTGTTCATGTCTTTTCACCTTCTTAATCTTCTACTTCATCTCTTTTCTATCTTATCATCACATTATATAAATTTTTGACCTCTTAAATAATTTTGATGTCTTGGATTCCTTTTTGGGATCGAAATCCAAATTCAAGTTCATCTTGATGGTCAAAATTATCTTTTAAAATTCTACTTTCTTCTAAGCAGTTAGCTGACCTTTTAAGGTCTAATCTCTGAATCATCATTGGGGCATCTTCATTTCTTCATGTCTTCATCATTTCTATACTTCATATCTAATTCAATTCACTGTTTTATGTCTAAAATCACCTTTCTACTCATTTCAACCTAATTTTTATGCTATATCTTTCAAGGTCAACTCTAGTCAAACTGGGGCATTTTATCACTTTTTTATAATCATTCTTGGGCTCTAATCGTTTATCTGTCATATCAGACATTCCTATATCTCAATTTTCTCATGTCTAGCTAGTTTTTGCATCCTCTTACCTCATTTCGATTTCGATCTCGAGGGGGCAAAAATACTCTATTGCTGATTGTTACACCTATCTATTTCTTAGGAGCATTTGTTTGACCTTATCACTTGCTCTTGATCTATTCGCTTTGGTAGGTGTTAGAATTATTTTAAGATCCTAACATCATCTTCCTAGTGTTCAATACTACCGCTATCAAGCTGTGCATTCAGGACTTGCTATCTATTTCTGCATTTCATTCTTCGAAATCAGACATCTATATCTACCACTGCCTACTTGGGTTCAATTTTTTTTGACATAATGTGTTCCCAGATCGATCACGCATTAGTCAAAGAGGGGATAATGTAATCACCTAAAAATGGTCATCTAGACTATTAGCCCCCTTCTCAGCATTTTGGCTAATTTAATTTAATCACTTACCTAGACCAAATTGCTAATAGTCAATTTATTTGATTATAACATATAGTTTGACTATGCTATCCTAAGTTCATTATTTAATTAAAAGAACATGTCCCCTTTTAATCAAATAAAAGACCCCATTCTTCTAACCCACTTAAAGTGCACACATAAAGTCCTTTTTCTATTTTGCAATTAAAAGAAAAGGCTTTGTGACTTTTGTCTTATATGAAAAGTCAACTTATATTCTATTGGTTGACTTGTGTGTGCACATGGATCACTCCTCTTTTCAAATTCCACCATTGATCATCCATCCATCTTTTGAGTATTGTTATGCTACAAGTTTTCTAACAGGTTTCTTTGGAGCTTTGTGGAGAACTTCTATTTCTATTCTACATTCTATCATACCATGGCATTTTAGCTTAGATTCATGTTGCATGTTAATTTAGCTTCTATTTTTCAATAATCTTTCACATAGCTTAATATTTGGATTGTAACACTTTCATACATATTTTAGCATAGCTCCACTTTGCATCTCATTCTAGATTAATCTTCATTTGCATTGCATTCTTGAGGAACTCCTTGGGACATTTGCATTCTTGCATCTTGTCTTTGGAACCTCCCATTGCATGGTTTACTAGCAAGAAGAGTATTTTGAAGGCTCAACTAAGAGGCCTTGAACTTGAAATAAACTCTCTTACACTCTGTGGATAGGGAGCTCTAAGTCAGCATCCAAACATTCCAAACTCATGGAATGGTTTGGATAGAAGGGTTTAGAGTGGGACACTTTTGAGTGTACACTCACTAGTCCTTGTCATCTCTAGATCATTCCTTACTGCTCCAAGGGCATGTTCCTACATCACATGGAAAATTCCCATCCACATCTCTTGATTGATGTTTGTCTTTACTTTTCACACTTGTCCCTATAGAAATAGCAATAACCCTATCACTCATTGCTATATAGGAAATCCCCTTTTTGTGACCTCTGATAGGTGTTTTTCTATAGAGTATAGCGATCACAAGTTACAGTCTTTGTTGTGAGTTTTCATCTTATCGCTATAATAACGATAAAAAAATTTCCATCACTCATTTCTATGTCCATTATTTTCCAAATTTAATCCATGAAAAACTCTAATTCCATTGCTATAGGCAATAACAACACCTTTTGAAAATTACACTACTCTATTGATGTAACACATGGCAATCAACCGATCTTATTGCTAATCGCTGCAACACAAACTTCCTTTATTCAATCACCAAAAATAGTTATGGCTATATCATATAGTGATACAACCCACTTCGTTGCTGCTCACCATAACCAAAACCTCATCTCCCCACTTACCAATGATCACTGAAGGTTATAGTGATACACCTTTCATTATCACTCATCACCAAATTGACAATATGTCTTCTTCACATAGTGATAAATTTGATCACTATATGTTATAGTGATATCTTGCTCGACTTTGAAGATGAACCTGCTGCTTTTGCCATAGTATACACCAACACTTGAAGCTTTACCACAATATCCATAGAGATATATGAAAAAATCAATATCTCATAGAATTTCAAGAAAATCAGAACTAGGATCCATAGATAGGGACTGCCATGTGACATGGGAATACATTTTGAGATAAGCACCTTTGAATTAGATGGAAAAAAAATAAAAAAATGTAGTAAGTAATTCTCTTATTTGATCACAACTATGTAATCAGCATAGGCTATAAAGAATACTTGAAATGATAAATAATTTGCAACATGAAAATAAGTCAATAAGATCAACTATAATCAAAGAAATAATAGGTGGTAAATATTTAAAATATTTGGTTCCACCACGACATATGGTAATCGATCATATGGGTTAAATGGGGTCATAGGCTACCTTATAACCCCATTTGACCCATTGCAACACAACATGTGTCCCTAGGGGTCTAGGACCCTTAGGTACATATGGTAATTGATCATATGGGTCAAATGGGGTTGTAGGATAACCTATGACCCCATTCAAACCATTGCATTGTTGCATGTGTCCCTAGGAGTCCTAGGACCCCTAGGGACAGATGGGTTGAATGAGGTCGTAGGCTAACCTACAATCCCATTCGACCCATTGCATCACAACATGTATTCCTAGTATTAGACCCATTACATCATGACATGTATCCCTAGGGGTCCTAGGACCCCTAGGACATATGGTAATCAATCATATGGCTTGAATGAGGACATAGGCTAACCTACGACCCCCTTTGACCCATTGCATCATGAAATGTGTCCCTAGGGGTCATAAGACCCCTAGGACATTTGGTAATTGATCATATGAAATGAATGGGGTCTTAGGATAACCTTTGACCCCCTTTGACCCATTACATAATGACATGTATCCCTAGGGGTCCTAGGACCCGTTGGTATATGGTAATCGATCATATGGTTTGAATGGGGTCATAGGCTAACCTATGACCCCCTTTGACTCATTACACCATGACATGTGTCCCTTCTAGGACCCTTAAGGATATATGGTAATTGATCATATGGGTCAAATGGGGTCATAGGCTAACTTAGGACCCCCTTCAACCCATTTCATTATGACATGTATCCCTAGGGGTCCTAGGAGGCCTGGAGAGATATGGTAATCAATCACATGATTTGAATGGGATCATAGGCTAACCTATTACTCGCTTCAACCCATTGCATCATGACATGTGTCCCTAGGGGTCCTAAGACCCTTAGGGACATATGGTAATCGATCATATGGGTCAAATGGGGTCATAAACTAACCTATGACCCCCTTTAGCCCATTTCATCATGACATGTGTCCCTAGGGGTCTTAGGACCCCTTGGTATATATGGTAATCGATCATATGGGTTGAATGGGGTTGTAGGCTAACCTATGACCCCATTCAACCCATTGCATAATGAAATGTGTCCCTAGGTATCCTAAGACCCCTACCTACATATGATAATCAATCATATGGTTCGAATGGGGTTGTAGGATAATCTACAACCCCCTTCGAACCATTACATCATGACATGTGTCCGTAGGGGTCCTTGGACCCCTTGGGACATATGATAATAGATCATATGGGTTAAGTGGGGTTGGAGGCTAACCTACGACCCCCTTCAACCCATTACATTGCAACATATATCCCTAGGGGTCCTAGGATGCCTAAGGACATATGGTAATCAATAATAGGGGTCGAATGGGGTTGTCTGCTAACCTACAACCCCTTTGACCCATTGCATCATGAAATGTGTTCCCTAGGGACATATGGTAATTGATCATATGGGTCGAATGGGGTCATCGGCTAACCTAAAACTCCCTTGGGCCCATTGCATCATGACATGTGTCCATCATGAAATGTGTTCCTAGGTAGGGGACATATGGTAATCGATCATATGGTTTGAATGGGGTCATAGGTGAACCTACAACCCCCTTGGGCCAATTGCATCATAACATGTGTCCCTAAGGGTCCTAGGACCCCTAAGGACATATGATAATCAATTTTATCGGTTGAATGGGGTTGTAGACTAACCTATGACCCCCTTTGATCCATTACATCATGACATGTGTCCCTAGGGGTCCTAGGACCCCGTAGGGACATATGGTAATTGATCATATGGGTCGAATGGGGTCATAGGCTCACCTATGTCCCCCTTCATCCCATTTCATTATGACATGTGTCCTTAGGGGTCCTAGTACCCTAAAGACATATGGTAATCGATCATATGTGTTGAATGGGGTTGTAGGCTAACCTATGACCCCCTTAGACCCATTTCATCATAATATGTGCCCTTGGGGGTCCTAGGACCTCTAGGGACATATGGTAATCAATCATATGGGTTGAATGGGATCGTAGGCTAACCTACGACCCCATTCAACCCATTGCATCGTGACATGTGTCCCTAGGGGTCCTAAGACCCCTAGGTACATATCATAATCAATCGTATTGTAATTTAATAAACTATATAACACTATGTAATAATTTATAATACTATGTTCAAATATATATTATAGTATTATATGTATTAATATATTTAATATAATAATAACATATAGATAATATATAATAATATATAGTACTATGATCCTAATATACTATCTAATCATATTTAATATCATATATAATATTATAACAATAAAATTTGTTATATAATATATAATAATAAAATAAAAAATAATAATATTCAAATATCATTATATCTTAACTATGAAAACATATTTAAACATGTTTGTAAGCTTTTGGATTAAAATGTACAATTACTTCCCACCATCTAAATTTTAAATTTTTTTTGTAGCCACATTTTGAGCACCTAATTTTGGATCGAGTACCCGATTAGGCTTTGCATTTTTACCAAACCTTTTTGGTCAACTCAAAAAAAGTGTTTGAAACATGTTTCCTGACATTCAAACTTTGATTGACCATCTAACAATATTGTTTTCAATCAAATTCAATGAAACAAAAAGGGTTTTTTAGAACACTCTCAAGATTCCATCGATATAATTGTTGTCAAATTATAAGTTTGATAAGTATTTATTAGTTAATTTCCAACGAACATGTCTATAAACTATTTATTGACATACTGACTGAAAAATAGCTATAACTTTCAGACAATATAACATTTTTGAAATCCAAATGTTGTATCACATTCTATGCTTCACCTAGTATAAGGAAAAAAGAGATTTTTTTTTTGTATAGTTTTCAATTAGTTAAGGTGGTTAGACATGAGAGTTTTTTAATTCTAAAAAATGTTATAGTAAAAAAAATATATTTAATTATTTATTTAGAATCAAAATACCTAAAAATATGTGTCACATCTGGGCACGAGTATACTTTTTATATCTATAATTATATTAAAAAATATTATCATTTGATTTTGATTAAGGTGATCAAACATTCACCTACTTTTAATTTTTGCCTTGAAATTTTTGTAGTACTGCATTAAAATCCAAAATTTTGACCAAACAAATAATTTTTTCTCCAAATAAGGCCTACTTGTTTAGAAATTAAATTCAATTTCCTACAAATTATTTTCTTACAAATTTTTGATATAAATCCCATAACTACTTTAAAATTATGTGTCAAGTTAACATAACCCTAATTTGATGGTCTTTCACTACCACTTAAGGCCATAGTTTGGTTGACCATGATCCTGCACATACCCAAGTAACTAGGTGATTCTAGCATTTGAGAAAAGAACATAACAATGCAACTACTTTATCTTCATCTTTGATTTTTACATCCATGTTGCCCAATTGACAAATTAGAGTATTGAAAACATTTAATCATCAATAATTTTTATACTTTCCTTCATTTGCAGGCTATACAATTTCCTCTTCAAGTAGATTCAATTTTTCAAGGATTTTGTCATATAAAGCCTCTCCATTCTACCCCATAAAGCTATAGTTGTATCTTCTTCAGCAATATTAAATAGAACCTCATCTACCAAACACAATCGGATTGCATTTAGGGTTCTTATATCCAAATCTTCCCAATCACGGTCTATCATATTTATCAGTTTCTTTGACTTTCCAACTAAGCTAATTTCTTATGTAATCCCTTCCGCACTAAAAAATTACATGTCTTGAGCTTCCATAGTGCAAAGTTATTTTTTCCATTAAATTTCTCCACCTCAAATCTTGCATTTGAAATCTTTTCCATTTGATATTGTAAAAACTCAACACCAAATTCTAACAGAGCTATTGCAAAAAGAAATTTCTCTAATACCATTTGTTTTGAAAGTGGAAGCATTAACCATAAACAATAAACTTACAACACAAATTAGATGCAAAGAAATAATAAGAGAAATAAATAACAATAACAACACAACTGACAATACACAGATATATGTGGTAAAACCTTGACAATGTGTCAAGGAGACATCCATAGGGAAAGTATTGGTAATCTTATCACCCAAAAGAAACTCTATTACATCTCCAACTTCACTGTTGCTATTGCAATAAAAATCTAGACAACATTATGATCTGCCTTCACAAAGAAGAAAGGTATAACCTCTTGAAGATAAGAGAAAAAATTCTCAATATAGAATAAAAATTGATTTATTCCTCAAAAACTTAAAGTTTCCATTTAAAGATAAAAACTGTTCTTTTTTCTAAAATAGAGAAAGATTGTTTTCAAAATCTTGTTCTTTTCACTTGTCTTCATTTGTTGTCATTATCTAACATGAGTAATATTAGTTGTGGAGGTTTTTGTAAGTTTTTATTATAAGGAATGAAATATTGATATGAAGGTATAATAATATGTGCATGTTTCCACATTATAAATTTCTAATTATAATGCAATTTATGCAAATTTATTAAGCATCAGAACATAATCAATAGATATTTTGAATATAGTTCCAATCATTACATTTAGAAAGCTTGTGAAAAATCACTTAGCCAGAAGGAGGATTTTAGAGAATTATGGTTAATTATCACATAAGATTTTACTATATAAAAATACTATGACACCTAGTGAAGGAGAAATTGTAAACTTATTAGTTGTGAAATTGTGGTGTATTGTATCTAAAAATTGAATGATATTTTCAAGGAAATTTGTGTAGTGTTTTTTTTTCACAATTATGATTTGTTGTCTTGTTGACAATATGTTTTGGTCATTATGCAATATAATGTCAAAACAAGAAGAGGTGCCAAGGAAAGTAATGCAATTTGTATAGAAATTCAAATGAATGAGTTTTTTCTCAAGTTTGAAAGGAATTTCTCTATAGTTTTTGTCTTCTAAAAATGCTTGGTATTTGGAAAATGGGATCTCTAGGAACATGAAATTAACATATGAGTATTTCACTAAGTTTAAAGTGTTGTAGATATGAGTAAGTGTTGTCATTGATGCCAAATTTGTTGTCATTATTATCAACTAACATCTGAAAGTATGAGTTTAATTTTCTAACTATTTTTTCTAGAAGTGATGGTGTATTGATATATTAAATAATTATTTTCATCTATGAGGAAATTATTGGCAATTATTATAGGAGATATATCAAAATGATTCATGTCTACTTTGAAGCATTGAAGTGATGCTCACATTTATGCATTAGAATTTGGCTAAGTATCATTATTCTAGTGAATAAAATGATAGACAAAGTATCAATAACATTGTCCACATTTTTCTACATTGAACATATTGTCTTGTAATTAGAGTATGATGTTGGTGGATGCAAAAATGAATTTATATCTCATGTTTCATGTTCTAATTCATTTTATAAAAGTTTGTGTGTTGGTCTGAGTATCAATCCATGCAAACCTTATTGTTGGAATGCATTGTATTTGTTCTATGTAGGTTCTATCTTGGTCTCATATAGGTTTAACTAATACCAAGAGATGTTATGTTGTGCATCTGCTAGTGCTATGGAAGCCCAAATCATGTTTTCAATTTGATGGCTACCAATTGGTATCAAAGTGAGGTTCCTAAAGTAGAAATCTAATAGCTAAGGTAATTTGTTAACGTTGTGGATCTTGGAAGAGAATTTAGATTCTCTTGTTAATCTTCAAGAATGTCAAAAAGTTCAAAAAAGAATTACATTGTCCATTTTAAGATTAAACTTGAAGAAGGATATAAGACTATTGATAGTCTTGAAAAAATAATGCATGTAAAATCCATAGAGTGAACTAAGCTCGAAGAAGAAGTTATCAACATGAGGAGTCAAAATATGCAAAAGAGAAAATTGATATAAAAAAATTGAAGCAAAAAAGTGGCAATGATTTTCTTGATGAGATCCTAGGTTTTCAAAAACCATCCAAGGACAAAGGTGATTTAGAGTTTGACAAAGGAGAAATAGGATTCCTAGAAAAGATGAAAAAGTCAAGGAGAAGGTCAAGGATACATCCAAAAATACTAATGGAAATCAAAAGGGTTTCACTTTGAGAACATGAATAACTTTATGTCTACTCTCACTCAATCCAACTATGTTACATATATCTTTGGTAAATATTTTTCAAGCACTAAATTTGGACACAGAGCTAGTGAATGTAGAACTCCAATCAAATATTAATCATTTAATTGTCAATGATATGTTTGCAATAAGTTTTGACATAAAGAAAAGAAAATTAAAAGTGGGATGATAAGGCATGTTTTGATTAATTTAAAAAATGGTAGGAATGTTCAATCCTTTAATAATAATTACTATACATGCAATAATGGACACAATATTGTTGAGTTCATATCTAATCTCAGGAGTGACAATGTTTTCAACTTGGTCTTATAGGTTGCAATAACAAGAAACCAAGAACTTTGCTAGATTTTGTAGAGGAAAGAATGAAAGGTGAAGATTGATGAAAAGGAAGAAGCCAAGGAAAATGATGCATCTGTATCTCATTTTTTTAGATGTTTCCTTTGGAAACTAAAAATAATAATTGTCCAAGGGAGGGATTTGATTGAAAAATGGGGTACACTTTTGTCCACCTTGTTGTAGTAAAGATTGGTGTACTATCTCCAAAGGACATTTTCCTCAATTTCAACACAAAATATATCAAACAATATTTACATGCAATAAATTTCTAATTACCCAATAGTAATACAAATATTCCAACCAAAATACAGTTTTTAAAAATATACTCTAAATAAATTTCTAGCAAAATTGAAGTTTCAAAAAAAATTCCATTTAATCTTTCAACTGAACAATCACAAATGAATTCCAAAAATGAACTTGAAACTATAAATGAACTTGAAACTCTATCATGAATATACCCAAAAGATGATTTGGGTTTCCATCCAATCAACCTAAAAATCCCAAAAAAATTCGTTCTCAGGTTATGGAATCAAAAGCTAGAAGCTTTCCAAATTTCTCCAAGAGAAATCAATAATGAAAACATATTTCCAAGCATATGAAAATGATATTATATTTGTTCTTTTAAGGAGTAGCTCTATGACCCTTCGATTTCCTATTTTTCTTTTTGTCTTCATTTTATTTGTCACCTTTTCAACCCTCTTTTAATATTAAAATAACTTTTTACCAATTTGCATTAAGTTCCCATTTTGTCTTCTTCTTCTTTTTATACTATTTTGGAAGTTGATGTTAAAATATCTAATGTCCCCAAAATGGGACATTTTTGTCCACCCTCCTTGAAATTTATCTTTCTCAAGGAATCATGAATCTGCAAACCAATACCATGATCCCATATTAATCTACAATCTACTCTATAACTTATTTTGGAATAACCAAAATTAGAACATGCTATAGTGTGAAGCCAATTCTTCAAATATAAAACACCCATTAATAAGATCCTCGAATCCCATGTCATTCTAAAAAATACTACTTCATCTATTGGTTGTGTCACTCTAAAGATAACAACACTATGTCTCAAGGTATCAACCCACTCATTATGATCCATAAGAAATAAAATTTTCTTTTGAATATTTAGATACCAAACTAATCTATCCATCCAATCCTGAGAGTAAAAAAATAAATGTCCATCATTCTACATCTTATTGTATCAACCAACTAAATAAGTAGTCCACCCAAAAAATGCCAAAAATGCTTCACTATGTATGAAGATCAACTCATTAGATCACTGAATATTTTTTCTATAAGAAATTATAGCATTAAGAATGATGCTAAAGGTGCTACCATTCCCATGTATAGGGGAGATGTCCAACTCATTCAATATCTAACACGTAGTAATGTCTCTACAAAGTCTCATGCAACTCAGTAATCCTTGTAGACCCTTAAAAATATGAAAATGCAATGGAAGATGAAATGGGACAACCAATGACAAGTGAAGTATGGATGAATATAAAATCACCAATCAATAAGTGAGCATATTCCATATCATAAGAACTTTGTGACAATTCTATAGAAGAACTATATAACCCTTCATTACACATTAAAGACATCTCAATTTTTTTTTTAATTCACTAAAATAAAAGGATCAACATTAATAAATTTTAGAATTAATATCACTTGGTTTATCAACATCTTCATGTGGAAAATTTTTATTTGATGCTATTGTGAAGGCATGCAATTGTTGTCGTGAAAATCAAAAAAATTGTGGTACCCTTGTATCATATCTTCATCCCTCACAAGCACAAATTCTTCTAATCTTGGAAGATCCTTGACCATTTCCATCTCTTGGTTGAAACTACTTTGAAATATGTCAATGAAATGTGTTAGATCAACTATTTCATTGCTGCACAATGGAGCATCATAGACACATTGCTCATCAATATTCTTGAGTTTGATTTCTTTTTGGTCCTTTTGACCTTCTTTAGTATCATATGTCTTATTTTAATAGAGAGGTGGAAATACTATGCTCACTTTCATTTTCACTAAGGGTATTAATTTCTTCAGCAATTTGTTTGAGCTCCTTGATGTTAGAACTAAGATCATCTTTATTTTGAGTGGATAACATAGAAATAAGATTTTTATCTTTGTATAATGTGCAATATGTCATACTTAGTTGAAGAAAAAGATCATCTACCTCCTCTTTATCATCTATACACTGGATTGCAATATCCTTGTCTTTGATTAAATTTCAAATAATATGGTTCCATATTTTTCAAATATCTTTTTAATTGTGTGAAGGTATGCATTATTGATTCTATCCGCTTCTCTTTTTGCTTTCCGTAATTTGGATTTTCCATATAATTTCTTTAATATTTGTATGGATAATCATCAAAATGCACTAAGGATTCAATAACCATATCATCTGACACATTTACCTTATCTTCTAAGTTAAATGATCAAAATTCCTCATTGAGAAATATATTTTTTATTGATCCTTTAAATCAGCCCCTTTAGTGTCATTATGTTTTTCTAGCTCATGTATACAAGTTTGGATAGCCTTTTGGTTGGAATGGATTTCCTTATATGCAATGCTATTTCCAAAATTATTAAAAAATACTTTCCTCCAACTGAAAATATATGGCCTCATCTTCTATTATATTATCATTTTCAAATGATTCAACATCATGTGAAAATTCATTTCCTTCTTTGGGAACATCAAAATGCTTGTCAATAGAAACTTCCAAGTCACCAAATAAGGGCCTTACATATCCCTTAGTATTAACTGTAGTTGACTCCATCTCCTTGCAAGCTTCGGTACCATTATGTTGGAGCCAACCTATTAGATTATTATCTTCTTCGATGCTAGTTTGAACTTCTTGGGAAGAATCTTCTTCCTTGTTGTCCCCATAGTCATGATCAGGTGTCCAAGTATATTGGCATGTAAAACAAATGCTCTTTTAATCTCATTTGGTTCTTTCTCATTTTGAGAGATTCCCCAATGTGTATGCCTACATATATTAGCTTATTTTAATTCATATTCTACTTAAACATTTCACTCTTATGCTCAACCAGTTCCATTAACATCTCGTAAGCCATAAGTGATATTTTATGTTCATCTCTTGAAAATGCTAAAATATCTAATTATAACTTCTTACAAACATCATCATCCTCATCTAAGATTAAGGATACGATAGTCTATAAACACAACCTCTCATTGTTTGGATGATGTTTCCTAAATCCATTTAAGAAAACTTGAAACATTTGGAGAATCATTCTTTGACAATTAAAATCCAACATAATGATAAAAAATCTATCTTTTTTTGTAAGATCAAAAGTCTTAACTCTCTTTCCAAAAGTAGGGTGTCTAACATCATGTAATCCACACCTACTATCACAATTAGTTGTAGTATATTCTTCAATATATCATAATAATAAAGTGCCAAGAGTTGTCATCCTTATGATTTCACTAAGACAAGAAGCAACTATTAGTTGCACATCTTCACATAGATGCTCCATTAACCTGTGGTGGACTAAGATAACCATTAAGGACCATAAAAACTAATTCAAAAGCCTCCAATATGTCTAGTCTAATCTAAATAAATATGAATCTAATTATTCTAACTTAGAAAGAAGACTATTTAATTTTTTTTAGACGCCATTTGTAATCCGATTATATAGAACCCATTTCATATTTCCTCTTCTTTCTACATCTCTTGGCTATTCACCATTAAATGTCTCATTAAATTCTTTGAAAAAGAAAAAAAATATTTTTAGATTTTTCGTTGTCTTTCCACTAAAACTTGATTTTTACTATCTACCCCCATTTCTACTAAAAATTTAGATGAATCTGCACCTTCACCATATCAAATATAATAAATTACACTCAAATCTTGTTCAAAGTTTCCTTTCTCTTCACATGCCTCATATTTTTACAAGTTCCTTTCTCTTCACATGCCCCAGATGTTTATAAGTTGTCACTGGTAAGTCATCAAATTTCTCTGTAACAACTACCTTTTATAGAATTTCTATTCTTGTCTTGTAAACTGCAAACCTCAATTATTACAAATCAAATCTAGCCAAATTAGTAGAGGCCGCCTCCAAATTAGACTATGCATACACGTTGAATATTTTCCCAAAAGTTATTCCAAACACAAAATTATTAGTGTGCTCAATTTGTTCATCCAATAAGATTATATTTGTTAGGAAATAATTACGTCAACACCAAAAAAATCAAATTACCCTTTACAAATTCTGATGATATTGCATGGGAATAATAATTTGCACCTTCAGTTGTTTTATTTTAATACGAAATACAATTACCTAACTATATTGACCTCTTGAATCAATCTCTAGAAATTATTAATGACAGGGTTAATTTTTGACAACGTCTAAGATATTGACCAGGAGACAAATTTTATGTTATTTTATTTTACAAAATCTCTTTTAAAAGTAACTTAACACAAATGTTTTCAATATTATTTTCCTTTCATATAGAAAAGGATGGAGATGTCCCACCCCAAAAAAATAATAAAACATAAGACTTCAAACTATGGCTTGGGGAATGAGGAGAAGGAGGCAGAAGTCTCAAACTCTTCTATGTTTGGCTAGGGTGGTGTGACTAAGGGAAGCAAAGAGATGAAACATTTATTAGCTTCAATTACTATGGGGTGTTTGGACCTCATGCAGGACTAGTTCCTTGATACAATGGAAAGAGCCCCCTCCCCTAAGACAATGTCTTCGCCTGCTAGGATAATACCTAAAGATAATATTATCTCTAATCCCCCAATTTTGTAGGAAATTGATAAGGACATGGTGGATGGTAATTTGAGTGGAAACAAGGAGGTCCGCAAGGAGAATCTTAAGCTAGCTAACAAAGAGCTAAGGGATAGAGTGCACACCTTGGAGGAAAGAGTAAGACTCTTGGAAAAGTTCACCATCAAGGTGACACAGATGATGACCACTACTCTACACCTGCTAAAGGAAAATTAGGAGGAGGACTTGACTCATGAAGACTCCAGAATGTTGTTTGATTTCCTAGCAGAGGATTAGGACGACATCCTCCCTAGAGGGAAGGATGAGAAGAAGCCCAATTAGGGCCAGCTCCCTTTGGTTTTCTGTGTTTAATGGCTTGTTGGTTATTGAAATTAGTATGTTTTAAGGTGGTTCTGCCTTTGTTTATAAACTTTTTAGTTTAAGTAGTACTACTCCAAGTATTAGTAGTAAGATGTCTAGTAAGACTTTTTATAATGATCCTTTAGGTGTTGTTTTTGTTTGGATTGGCAACAATGGGGGCAACATGTGGAAATAGAATGTTGATCAAACATGTAAAGTGAACCCATAAAATCTGTTAAATATATCATTGTTCTTGGTGCACAAGAAATAGGCTCACTAAAACCTTCAAGTAAAACATCATAGTAAAAAACCATATCATAATTTAATAGTATGAACATCCCTATAACTATATTTTTTCATCCATGGAAGTGAGTATAAAATTGGGTTCAAAAGGATCTTTCACACTAAATGAAACATTCCCTTGACTTTGTGCCTTTTTCCTTATCTGAGTTCTTAATCAAATATAATACAATTAGGAGTCCATAATAGTGGACACTCTAACTTTATGAAATCCATGATAAGTGCCAAGTATACATGAATAATAGTATTTCCACATCTTCATAACTTATGTTGTAAGAAAAAAAATACAACACATATTGTACAACCTAATATTATGTCCTTTAAAACCAAAGTGATGATTGACTATTGTGTCAATATACAAACTTGTCATATTCTAAGAACATTGTATGTAAAATTTATTCCCTACTTAAGTGTCAACAAAAAAATACTTGACAACTTAAGTGTGGAACTAAAAACACTTAACAACAATGTATGTCAACTTTACAAGTCATCAAATGTCCCAAGAAAATGCCAACCAAACTACCATCAGAACAATGTCACAAACATATTGGCCTTTTTTATCTTCATTTATCTCCCCTTTTTTGTCATCAATGACAAAGGGTATAAATGGTTAACTTTTGATCAAGTATACTCCTCCTTTGAGTGTGTGGTTTTGGGGCTTACAACTTCTCAAACATGTCCTTGTAGCATTCCCTTGATGTAATTAAATGTATTTAATAGAGTCTCTCAAGACTCTTTGAAGGGAGTGAGAGCCAATGTTGTAGTCATGAGTTCTTCTACTTACTTTTTAAGGGCATATTTTGTCTTTGTTAGTGGCTTGGCTACCTGAGCATCCACATCCTTGAGATGTTCACTAATGATCTTAGATAGCAAGGATAGAAAATATTGAAATTCTATTAGTCAAATTTCTCATTTCTCTTTCACTTCTATGAGCTGATGTAGCAAGTACATCATATCCTAAATCTTTTCAATGTGCTTTAAGGCTGATTCAATAAGTGGATCATAAGCCTTGGCTGCTTGATCAAGCTCCTATTGAGATTTCTCCCTCCTTTTCTCCAAGTCACATGTTAAGGTGCATGATGTGATGGGATTTTGGAATAGAAGGGTTATGTATTTTATCATTTCTAACATTTCATTTCTTAATGATGTCAATTCTCCTTGCTTGTATATAACAATACTTATTTATTTTTCAAAATTTGTCATTAGAACTTTTTGTTTGAAGACCTGCATAATATTTTCTCCTTTTTTGTAAATATTATCTACAAAGAATTTTATTTGGATTATCAAATCATCTTCTTTATGGTATTGGGCTTCTGGAACCAGTTGTTTGAATATTTCTCGAGCATTCACCAATGTAGTTTCCCTCTCATGCCTTTTTTCTAGATAATTTCATTATTATGTACCTTTCCATGAGTCTTTAATATTTTTTTAGATCTTTACTATATAGATTACTAATGCACTTCCCTGTTTCCTCTACTTTCTCAAAAAAAAAATTGCATTTTTATGGCTTCTTCCACATTAGCATCATACAATTCTCCTTCATCCTCTGATGTGGATGATTCAACTAGTTCTAGGGATTTGTGTCTCCCTCTACACCTCTTTTTATTGCTAGATTCCTTTGAATCTCTCTTGCTTTTGTCTTTACTTTTTTCTTATTTCATGAAATTCCTTTGTCCTTTATATGGTGTTCTAGATGGTCTGATTTCTAAATAGTTATTTTCTTATTGAGATGATGACAAGTCATTATGTCTCTATTCATGCTTTGTTTCCTTTTCAAGTTCTTCCTCTTGTGTTTTTCATCCTATTGTATTTTTCATGAATCTCCATTGTAGGAAATTATTGATTTTCATTTCCATCATCAATATTCTTCTCTGTAGTCAACTTTCCTCTATGTTCATCCTTTTGTGGTTCCTCTATGGGATTGATAACATCATGACCTTTCCTATTTTATGTGTCTTTTGGGTCTGAATTGATCATTGTCACATCAACGGTATTTGGATGACTTTCACTAGTGTGAGTATCATCTTTCTACTATCCTGCCACCACTGTAGTACTTTGGTGGACTATTCTTGTTGAACCACACCACTCTCCTTGGCTTCCATATTGAGATGTTAACTGATTTGAGTCTTCTACTTGATTGATGTAGTAAGCTGCTCTTTCTTCTTCTTCTTTGAACTTTTTGGTTTTGGTTCCTTGATTTTTTTTCCTTTGGCTTTTCCTTTGGCATTTGTTTTTGGTCATGCTTCTTTTTTAAGCTAGAATCTTCTTGATAATATAGTTTGGTGTTGGAAATATAAGAGGAGTAACTAAGAGGGAAGGGGTGAATCAGTTACCACAAAAATAAATCCCAGATCCCTTTAGATGTCAGTACAAAATAAACTCTGAAAACTTAATACTGTTGATGTTCGGGAAACACACATAAAATGTTGTAACTCAGTAAATCTTAGATGTTATCTATGATTACCATTATCTTAACTTAGATGTAAATACATAAAATAAAATAGCACGCACACATTTGACACCAGGATTTAACATGGAAATCCAATTTGGGAAAACCACCAATTGCAACTAGTTATTGTTTTCACTCTTTTGAAGTGACCCCTGTTAGGAGCCAACCCTATTAAAGGTTACAAAACACACTGTTAGGTGTAACCTTGTTAAAGGATTTAATCACCATATTAGGATTGACCTTGTTAGAGGTCTTTAGATAATTCAATAGAACTGCCACCTTGTTAGAGGTTTTACAAATAGTTATTAAGCCAACTCAGTTAAGAGATTTAGATTACTATTATAATGGTTAGAGAGTAACAATGAGATGACATGATTTTTGATGCAATTGAATTGTTGATTATAGATCTCTATTCTAGCTTGTACTTGATCCTTCCTAATCGAATATATCTTTTCAACTTTACAAGGATAATATGTTTATCCTTCTGATTCACTTCCTTACTACATCATTAGATCTTCATAATCTTCCATGCATTCACACTCATTTCACACTTTCAAATTCTTAACTTGACCTTATATCATTATTTTTGTCAAGTCGGCTCATATGAAACTTAGAATAATTAATATTCATCCTCTTAGTCAGCTAGAACCAATAGATAAATTAATTAAACTCAACATGCCAAAATAAGAAAATCCTTCATTAGCTAACCATGCTCGGTAGACACTAAATCAAAAACAATTTTTTTGTGTTAACCAAGTGAACTCAATTAACACTGCATATTCGTGAAGATTCTTTGGTAATCAAGTGAACTTGGTTAACACTGGTTCCATCCAACCAATATTTCCTTTATTAACCGAGTGAGCTCAATTAACACTCATCTTCTATAGACTTTCCTTTGACACTCGAGTGAGCTCGGTAGACACTACCTTCTAAACTAGGCAAACATAGGAATGCTTGATAGACACAAAAAAATTTCTTTGTTGCCTGAGTGAGCTCAGCATGTACTGATTGATAATGATATGACATTTGTGTAACATCAAAGACAATACACAATTACTCAATTGTATCCAACAATCTCCCTCTTTGGCATTAATGGAAATAGAAGATGTCATATCACAATGAATTTTTTGGAACAAGATTAAAGTTAAAAATATATCCTTAGTTTCATTTTGATTCACATCTATGAGAACCTTCTTTGTTAGTATGAGCTCTTTCTACCTTTTGTTTCTCCCTCTATCAGAAAACTTCTATCAACAACAACTTCTGCCAAGTTCATTCTCCCTCTTAGACATCTCTATGATAGCATACTTCTCCCTCTTATAGAAAACTTCTCCTTCTAAATAAAATTTCTTATCAGATATGATAGTAAACTTCTCTCTCTTTGACAACACATGTCAAAGACAAAAAATTTGTTAATATCAATGTACCTTAAGTACTGATTCATTTGCAATATGCATTTTTTCAATACTACACCAACTGATTGATCTTCAATAGGTTTCAGTTGATGCATCGCTAAACTCCATTTAGTGACCTTCAAATAGGAGAATGACCCCTAGCTTACCTCTTAGATATAAAAATACATCCTTAGGTAATGGCTCGACGAATATGTCTACAATATGTTCTTTCATGTTTACATATTCCAATTTGACTTCCTTATCTTGCACCAATTTTCTTAAGAAGTGATATTTTATAGAAATGTGCTTTGCTTTGGTATGCATAACTAGATTCTTTGATATATTGATTGCACTAGTGTTATCACAGTATATGACTACTAGATCTTTGATCTTTATCTTCATTCCTTCCAACAATTGTTTGAACCAAACAATGTTAGAACAATTAACTATTGCTACCACATATTCTACCTCTACTGTTGATTGAGAGATGCAATTTTGTTTCTTGCTTGTCCAAGACACTAGTCTTTTACCAAGAAAGAATGCTTCACCACTAGTGCTTTTCTTGTCATCAATACTTCCTACCCAATTAGCATTAGTGAACACCTTTAAGTCTAGATTGCTTCCAAGTTTGTACCATAAGCCATAGTCTTTAGTACCTTTCAAATATATCAGGATTCTTTTGATTTCCATTATGTGATTTTCTCTAGGATTTGGTAAGAATCTTGCCACCATACCAACTTCTAATTCAATATTAGGCATTCTATGCACTACATACTACAATTTTCCAATCATTGAATTGTATGTGGTCTAATCTAGTTCCTTTGAATCATCATTTTTGGAAAGCTTATGTCTAGTAGACATAGGGGTTCTAACTGGTCTTGAATCTTCCATTCCAAATTTCTTTAGTATCTCCTTGATATATTTGGATTGAGTGATGTATATACCATTTTTGTTTTGTTGAATCTACAATCCAACAAAGAATTTTATCTCTCCAAACATAGACATCTCAAATTCTTTACTCATCTCTTTTGAAAATGCTTTGCATAAGTCTTCATTTCCTTTGAATAAGGTATCATCAACAAATATTTCTGCCAACACAATCTTCTTGTATGATCCTTCTTTGATATATAGGCTATTGTTATCATTTGTTCTTTGAAAGCCAATATATATCAAGCAATTATGAAGTCTTTCATACCAAGCTCTAGGAGCTTGCTTGAGACCATATAATGCTTTGTGTAATTTGTAAACCATGTCTCTTTTGGTAGGATCTACAAAATCTTCTAGTTGTTCAATGTAGACTTCCTCATTAAGAATTCCATTCAATAATGCAGATTTAACATCAATTTGATATACTTTAAATCCTCTATGTGTTGCATATGCTAGTAGAGTTCTAACACCTTATAATCTTACAACAAGAGAAAAAGTTTCACCATAATCAATACCTTCTTCTTGAGAATAGCCTTTGCAAACCAATCTTGCTTTGTTTCTGAAAACTTTTCCATCTTCATTCAACTTACTTCTAAATACATGTTTTGTGTCAATTACAATTTTATCCTTGGGTCTAGGAATGAGGGTACAGATTTTGTTCTTCTCTATTTGTTCTATTTCTTCATTTATTGCTTCAACCCAACTTTCATTATCTAGAGCATCTTTAACACTTCTAGGTTCAAATTCAATAAGTAAACATGTACCTTTTAATTTTCTTCTTATCATTGTTCCATCAGATTTGTCTCTAATGATCTGATCAGGTGCATGATGCCTTCTAACATATCTTGCTAACAAAGGTTCTTTTTATTTGGAATGAGTTCCACTTATTTCATTATGAACTTCAATATCTAGCTCGAGTCCCACTATCTATGACTTAGGTCCATCAGACTCAATTTGAACTAGCTCGATAGCTTATAAAGATTCTTTGGTAATCGAGTGAGCTTGGTTAACGCTAGTTCCATCCAATATTTCCTTTATTAATAGAGTAATCTTAGTTAACACTCATCTTCTATAGACTTTTCTTTGCCACTCAAGTCAACTCGGTAGACACTACCATCTAAACTAGGCAAACATAGGAACACTCAATAGACATAGAAAACTATCTTCACTGCATGAGTGAGCTTAGCATGCATTGATTGATAATGATATGACATTTGTGTAACATCAAAGATAGTACACAATTAATCAATTGTATCCAACAATTTAGATCAAAATTTATTTGCATTTGAAAGTGCTTCTTTCTTCATACTTGTAGTTATTTATTCTACATTTATAGACATATCAAAGTTTTTTCTTTGTGTCTCTACTGGTCTGACTCTATCTTCATCACTCATGTCTAGTCTAATCCTAGCTAGAGCATCATCTAGAATATTGTACTAAATTATTCTCTTTGACCATATTTCACTAATCATTGTATAAATTTTTTTGGGGCTAGTGCTTCAATCTTCCACATGTTCTATTAAACACTCTCTCAAAGTTAGTAGTGCATTACAATCTTATTGTTATTATCTTTGTTTAACTCTAAAAATCTATGTTTTAGTGTATTGTAACTAGTATTATTTTCAATATCATTAATAATATTTTTGAAAGTAAGTTTCTTACCTTTGGTGATTTGAGACTCTTTATCTCATTCTCTTCTATAGTTTCTTCTTCCTCTAATGGAGTTGGAGGCTTTTTCTTATCCATCTCATAGGTTTTCCTCTTGTAAGTTTCTACCATTAGGGGCTTAGAGGTATCTAGCATCTTATTACTAGTGGCCTCTACTTCTAACTCTGGTTTAGGTGAAGATTCACCTCAAGGTTCCATTTGTAGGCTTTCATCTCCTCCTTTTTCTTCACTATCTTTCCTAGACTTTTTCATGGTTTTCACTCTAGCATTCTTCTGCTTCTTCTCTCAAGATACTACCTCTTTTTTCTCTTTCAATTATTTCATTTTTTCCTTGGTTGTTCCAAATATTTTTTATTCTTGGTCAATAGACATTTCTAACAACTAGTTAATGTTCTCTTGTTGATTTTTTTTCAACCTTATAGGATAATTTGGTCAACTAGTGAGTTTTTGGCTCTACCGCTTGGACTATACACCCGTCTATGCTATCTAAAAAAATATCTTTTTTTTAATCCATAGCTTTAAAAAAAATCTATTTTTTAATCCATAGCTTTAAAAAATATCTATTTTTTAATCCATCGTGTTTTGGGAAGCTAGGTTTCTTGTGCTAGGGTTGGGATGTTCTTCATGTCAAGAAGAACCCTAGGGGAATAAACACTCTATGATTGGCATGGTAAAAGAATCTAGGCCACACTCCCATCTTAGATAAAAGATGGACAATGCCTAATGGCTTTGGAGATTGGATCACATAGAAGGACTTTTGACAAGATTCTATATAAGCTACTTTGATGGATTGTAAAATCAACTTTAGATTATCATTATGATATAATTATGCACATGGATGTGTATCTTATATGATCTCATTGTTATTATTATTATTATTTGATGGATGTATGATATGTGGATCAACATCTTAGATAATGAGACTTTACGTATGTTGTTATGATAAACAAATTGTTAATCTTGATTATGGTTCAATAATGGATATTGACTTTTCTAGGGTTTCTCTTGTTTACTACTTTTCAAGCATTTGTATGATGTGGCCTTTGCTGATTAATACATGGTTTTTACATATGGTATCAAAGTTGTGTTTAAACCCTAGGCATTGGGCTACTATGCTAACATGTGCAATGTATATCAAGTGTTTGAGTTATCACCATGGCCATAAGAGTTAACCATAGAGATGGATCCAGTAGTGGTGCATGAGCTAAGGAACCTAATGAGAGGTTGGATCAGATATTGGCATTGTTGACTCAACAAGGGGCTTTATTACTAAAATGAGGCCAAAGGATGGATTCCTTAGAGCATGAGGCTCGAGGTAGACATGATAAGGAGGAGGCAAGGAAACATGATGAAAATCAATGTTTAGAAGCCCTACGCAAGAAGGAAGAACAAAGGAAAAAGTGTGAGGATGATTAGTTGGTTGAGGCACTTAGGAGGTCAAAGGAAGAGAAAAAGGCAGAAGTTGACCGCCAAATTATTCTAATTAATATTGACAGGGTATAGATTGTCATTGACTTGAGCAAAGACCTCAAGAAAGTTACTCTAGTCACGTTTAATGGTAGAACTTTTGGGGAAGATGTAGAGGCATGGATTACCACTATGGAGAAGTATTTCCAAGTTTGACACTATATAGGGAATTCCATAGAAGTTTGGGCCATATTTCATCAGATGGATGAGGCAACTATATGGTGGGAAAATGTAATGATTGAAAAGAAATTTTAGCATGGGGAGATAACATGGGAAGAATTTCTTTAGGTTTTTTGCAAAAGGTGGTTACCTCAGTTATTTTATGATAAGAAATCGTCGTATTTCTAGAAGTTAGTTTAGGGAAATATGAACGTCAAATGATACCATGAATATTTTCATCACTTGGTGAAGTATGTCCCTCAGTTATAGCATGATGAACTATTTAGAACTTAGAATTTTGTCATGGGTTTGAGACCTGAGAGATACATTGAGGTTGAAATGCAAGAGCATGAGACCATGGACTTTGCACTTCATAAGGCTCTCAAACAAGAGTAGAGATTAAAGGATGCAACCTCATCCAAATCCTTCAACTAGGACTACAGAAGAAAATATTAGGATAATAGAACATACCAAGATAACAAGGTATATCATGATGACATGAAAAATGGGGAATGGAAAGATATAGAAAATTAGAATCATGAAGGAAAAAGGAAGAGAGAATTATGATAGGAACAACAATAAAGAAAATTGGAACAACAACAAGAACAATCAAAATGGGAATGGAAGAAATGGAAACAATAGGGGTGATCAGAACAAGAATGATGATAGGAAAGGTCCCAGGACAAGATTTTTTGTATGTAGTGGTATCCACTTTACTGCTAAATGCCCATAGTGATCTAATAGGATGGACTTTCAACCACATCACCATATTCATGTTGTAGTTATAGGTAGGTGGAGTATCAGGCCACTCCTATATAGATGACTAGTACACTTTTTAGTTACCCTATTTCAATTCTTCTAGATATTCACACTATTGAATTCATTATAACCCAAAGATAGTAGTTAAGAGACCTGTTAGGGATGGTTATATAGTTGAACCTTGGACTATAGAATACGATAACAAGGTAGAGCATAGGGTAGAGAAATGCTTATTTTGTAGTGAGTTGGAACTCCCTAGCTTCCAAATAGAGGTCAACCTATATGTAGTGCCTTTGGGCTCATATGATGTCATCTTAGGCATCAATTGATTAAGTGAACATAAAGCCTTAGTTAACTATTAGGATAAGGTAATTGAATTCCTTGATGACACAAGACACTCAATGATACTAAATAGTGTCAAATGACCACTTGAACTGAGACAAATCTCCACTATGCAATTGAAGAAAGAAAGGAGAAAGGGATATCAATTATATATGGTACATGTTAAGGGCATGGAAGAGATACTACCTCATCTAGAGGATTATTCCATTTTCTATGAATTCATGGATGTGTTTCCAAATGATCTACCTAAACTGCCCACTAAGAGGGAGTTCAATTTTTCTATAGACCTTGTGCTAGGAGCAGAACATCAATCAAAGGTTCCCTATCGCATGACCTCCATAGAGATGTATTAATTGAACACTTAGCTACAAGAACTCCTAGACAAATGTTTTAGCTGACCTAGTGTATCACCATGGGGAGCTCCTATTATATTCATCAAGAAGGATGGTACCTTAAGGTTGTGCATCGATTATCATATGCTAAATAAGGTGACCATAAAGAATGAGTATCCCCTCCCACAAATTGACAAATTATTTGATCAAATGAAGGGAGAGTTTGTATTCTCCAAAATTGACTTGAGATCCATATATCACTGACTTCAGATTCGGGGTGAAGACATACCCAAAACAATATTTAGAACAAGGTATGGGCATTACAAATTTGTAGTCTTACCTTTTGGACTAACAAATGCATCTATAGCTTTCATGAACTTGATGCACAACATTTTTAGAGACTATCTTGACAAATTCATAGAGATATTTATTGATGATATCTTGATATACTCCAAGAATTTAGAAGAGCTTGAAGAACACGTACACATTGCTTTGCAGGTTCAGAGAGAGAGAAAACTATAAGGAAAACTCTACAAGTGTTCATTTTATCAAAAAGAGATCCACTACTTGGGGCATATTTTATCAGCAAATGGCATGGCAGTAGATCCTACAAAGATAAAAGTCATCCTTGAATAGCCAACTCTACAGAACATGAGTGAACTCAAGATTTTTATGGGTCTTGTTGGGTATTATAGAAAATTTGTGGAGGTATTTTCTAGCATTAAAACACTAATCACATCTCTCTGGCAAAAAGAAAAAAGATTTGAGTGGACAAAAGAATGTGAAAAAAAAATTCAGTTGCTTAAGAAATGGCTTACTACCACTCCTATCTTGATTATACCAAATCCTAATGGACACTTTGTTGTCTTAATTAATGCTTTAGGCGATAGGCTTGGAGGTGTATTAATGTTGGACGACAAGGTTGTTTCCTATGAGTCTAGAAAGCTCCAACAACATGAGGTGAATTATAGTACAAATGACTTAGAATTGGTTGTGATAGTACATGCTTTGCAGATATGGCGACATTACTTGTTAGGGAAGCCATTTGAGCTCAAAACTAATCATATGGGGTTGAGATATATTTTCACTCAACCTAATATGAATGTTAGACAAAGGCGGTAGCTTGAATTCCTTAACGAATACAACTTTGGCATTAAATGTATCAAAGGGAAGGATAATAGGGTAATGGATGCACTTGGTCATAGAAGAAATATCACCGCTATCACTACTTCTTGAAATCATATGAGAGAATACATCCTTCTATACCTTCCAAGAGACGCTCATTATGAATGGGAAAAGTTTGCATTGTATACTGACTTGGTTGATCTATGTTTTGATGGATATTCACTTGATGATGATGGTATGTTTAAGTACCAGAATAGGATATATGTTCCTAACCATGCAGGGTTATGGAAGGTGGTTCTTGAGGAGATGCATTTCACTCCATTTTTAGGGTGCCTAGGGGTAAACAAGATGATGGATGATGGGAGGCCACTTTACTTTTGGTTAGGACTCAAATGGGATGTGACAGAGTATGTTGCCCAATGTTTGAAATGTCAATGTGTGAAGGCTAAGGATGTCCATCCAGCTAAAATTTTGTACCCACATGAAATGTTGCAGTATAAATGGTAGGTTATCAGCATAGACTTTGTGCAAGGTTTACCAATAACTCAACACAAGCATGATGTTATCTTGGTCATAGTCAATAAATTAACAAAAGTTTCCCACTTCATTCCTAGTAGTTTAAAAGGAAGATCTCTAGTTTTGGCAAGGAATTTTTTTCACGAGAAATTTTGACAACATGGTATACTAGAAATCATCATCTCTGAAAAAGACACTCGAATTACTTGAAGGTTCTGGACAACCTTCAATGTGTGAAGGCTAAGCATGTCCATCCAACTAGAATTTTGTACCCACATGAAATTTTGCAGTATAAATGGTAGGTTATTAACATAGAATTTGTGCAAGGTTTACTAATAACTCAACACAAGTATGATGTTATCTTGGTCATAATCGATAAATTAACAGAAGTTTCCCACTTCATTCCTGGTAGTTTAAAAGGCAGATCTCCAATTTTGGAAGGGAATTTTTTTCATGAGATATTTTGACAACATGGTATAACAAAAATCATCACCTCTGACAAAGAAACTTGAATTACTTCAAGGTTCTGGACAACATTGTCTAAACTTCAGCATTGCTTATCACCCTGAGACTAATGGGTAGACTCAAAGAGTCAACCAGGTGCTTGAAAATTTGTTATGCATATACTACATGGATCAACAGTACAAATGGGAGGAGAATATTCTATTAATGGAGTTTTCTTATAACAAATCTTTTCACTCTTCATTAGGCATGGCCCCTTTTGAATTCCTTTACAAATGTAAGTGTCGTACTCCTATCAGTTGGGATAAGGTCGAGGACAAGATTAATGTTGGTTCTAAGATGTTTAATGAGATGGAAGAATAGATGTTTTTGATCCACAATTGGCTAAAGGAAGTAGTAGACTATCAAAAGAGTTACATTGACAAGAAGCACACTTTCAGACAATTCCAAACTAGGTATAAGGTATTTTTGAGGGTGGGACCATAGAAGAGTTCAATCTCATTTGGCAAGAGATCCAAGCTTGCACCGAGATTTTTTGGCCCCTTTGAGGTGTTAGAGGTTATCAATCTTTTTTCTTATTGGCTTTCTTTTCCACTAGTGCTAGCCTACATACACAATATTTGTTGTGTTTCACTACTTAAGTTGTATCATCCTAACATGTCTCATGTGTTGATTGGCATGCATTGCAAGTACAAGACCCAAGGGTGGTGGTAGTTTAGCCTTCACAACTCATTGAGTAGTGTACCATCAAGGTACAAGACATGGACATCCTCTAGTACAAGGTCCAATGGGACCAATTTGGTGTGGAAATTTCACTTGGGAGGATGTAGAGGATTTACAAAAATCTTTCCCTCATCTTTTTGTATAGTTGTTTTTGTATGCACCCAAAAATGGTCGCCTAGACTATGGGCCCCCATTATTCAATTTATCAATTTATCAAATTTCCTGAATCAATGGTTTGTAATATTTTATTAAATCAATTCAAATCAATTTCCTTGATCAAATTCGATTTATTTCATTTCTAAGATTGATCATTTTATTCCAAGTCTTATTTAATTAAAAGAAAATCTTCTCTTTTAATTAAATAAAATAAAATCCCCATTTAATTAAAATAAAACCTCTCTTTTAATTAAACAGTTCATCCACATTTAATTAATTAAGAGAAAAACCTCTCTTTTAATTTAATTAAATATCTTCTATTTAATTAAAAAGAACTTGCTCCCTTTTAATTAAATAAAAATTCCACTTAAATATCTCTTTTGATGAAAAAAGGAAATAAAATAAATTCTTTTTATTTAATTTCTCTACACTTAAAAATGTGATCTAAGTGGGATTTATCTTTCCACTTTCTCCTCAACCACTCCTCTTTTCTAATTGGTGGAATCTTGTCTCACATGGATCACCACTTTCTTCTCAACCACTCCTCTTTTCTCATTGGTGGAATTTTGTCTCACATGGATCAAGCTCTATTATCCCATATTGGTTGTGAGAAGCCTTTCACCTCCATAATTTCCTTTATAAGGGAGAGCCCTCTCCTCATGTTAGAGACCCATGATTATGCTATCGTTATGCTGCAGGTTTGAAGACCAATTTTTGAAGGAGTTTGAATACAAAAGCTTTTTGTGGAAACTTCTATTTTCTTGTCTTTTTCTCTCTTGCACCCATCATGGGCTTTTAGCTTAGATCTTACATTTATAGATTAGATTTTGCTTTCATAGATTAGATCTTATTTTCATGCATATTTGAAGATCATGGAGACTAGCATTCTTTCTTTTCCTCTTTGAATCTCTCATCTCATGGTGTACTTGCATGGGCACAAAAACAGGTCAAACCGAGGGCCTCCATTGCGAACCCTTGCACTCTATGAGTAGAGAGCTATGGATCAATTTGTGAGGGCTCATTCTTGATTTTTCTTACATGTAATGATTCATAGAAGTGTGACAACATTTTAGCACACATTTTTTGTTTCAATTAGATTTTAGGTTTGGATGTGAGTGTGCTATTTTGTTGTGATTTGACATTGGGATGATACCTTTTCCTAGTGGGAAGGATATCACATCTTATTTGTCAACATTCCTAGTCATTTGATTACGTGGTGATCAAGTCAAATTTGATCAGCCAACTTTTGTTTTGATCATTGGTTAAGGATAAATTAAGTGGACTATCTTAATTGTGTGGTTATATAAACTATATGATGCATAAATTGAGATGATTAAAAAGATTAATTTGATGCATAAATGTTGCATTTAATTCTTACATGAGTATGATATGTTTCATGATATGATATTCATGATTATGCTAATTTTTAAAGTTTCTTCAATTAGATTATCTTGTTGACACTAACTCATTGTTGTTGCAAGTGTTTAAGTGGTTGCAGGATTTGATATGATGAGAGTGTAATCAAGGTAGAGAAGGTTAGCCTCTTCAAAGGAGATGGTTGGATCATCCAAGAAGCACATATACCACCTAGACTCTAAATTTTGAACTTATTTTGAATTGGTGCTTTATTTCTACCCTAACCCCTGAAAGTTCAAATTGCAATTATTTAATAAACATAGCAATGTTATAATTCATATGTTAATGGATACTGGAATTTCATGTTTGATGAATGTAATGAATGTGTATACAAAAAGTTATATAGGAAAGTGATTTCTTTTTATGTGATTCTAATACCGAACATAATGAGGACGAAAGAAATCCATAGATCAATAGTTTTTCATTTTTACACCAAAGGCGTCCCTTTACTGAACTTTCAAAATGTCTTTTAGGAATCAACGTACAATATTTACTTAAATGGATTGCAAGATGATGAAAATCATCTTAACCTTTTACTTTGTCCCCTGAAATTAGGCTTATCCAATTCACAAGTGTTCTGCCCCCACCACGACAAGTGTTACATGCATAGGAATAAAGGAGATGTGTATTTACATTTTCTGCAATTTTGGTTATGTTCTCATGAAAATCAGTATTACTGGTGGAGTGTTCAAATTGAATTTCTTTCATTGTGCATGCCAAGTGTTTTTGTGACATGTTTGTCATGCTTTCCACCATCTTCTCCAACTGTATCAGACATCCGTGCAAACATTACCAAATTTCTTGCATTATGTAGTTCTTTTATGATTGACCATGCTTTTCTCCTGCATCCTATAATTATCTTCTTAGGGAAGTTACATCTATGAGATTGTAAATATAGTATAAAATATCTTGGTTAGCTTGTTTATGTTTGCATGAAAACTCTGGATTTGATGCTAAATCTACCTATGGTAAATACATGTCACTTTAAACTCTGGTTTTATGTTTTTAACTTCTTCATATTTTTATTATTGTTTTGTACCATGGCCTGTTCATCCAACTTGTGTGTTTATGAGAGTCACCTTATTACTACTCCAACTGTCATTTTCCATTCTTTAGCCAATTTGTTATGTACAAGTTCTAGAGATTGTCACTATAAATTTTGATCTCCCAGAATTGCACTGAGATAAGGGGCAATGTTTTGTACATAAATCCATTTCCTCTTTAATTCTTAGACATAAACAATAAATGTGTGCTCTGTATGTTGAGGTTTAACCTACAGAGAATAAATTATTTGTTCATAAGTCCATCTGTCATTCCTAAAGAGAAAATCATGCATTCCTTGAAATTTGGTTATATGCTACTAAATTTGTATATGCAATTTTTGATATATCTCTAGACCTTCTTTGATAAAAAGTGATGCATGTTTTAACTACACATTATTATTATTATTCTCTACTAGATAACTTTTGTTGTGCAATTTGCATTTCCTTTCTTTATTAGCTAACTCTTGTCATGCAATTTACAATTCCTTTCTCTATTTTCCTTCTGGCTATATGTTTATTTTTTTATTTCAAAAGCCTAAATCTCTCTTTAGCTAAGCAATCTTAATGAAGCTCATGATAAATCTTTTACTTTCTATGTGTTTTGAAGGTCCTCCTCTAAAGTGATACTTATTTCTAAGACTTTCCAATATTTATGTGGAATTAAGAATGACGTCTTATAGATTTTTGAAGAAACTTGAATATTTAGGTACTTGTTTTTCACCTCTAATTTATTTATTAAATAGTGTTTGGAAAATTGTGATGCTTTAAGGGTTGAGAAACTATAAAAAAAAAAATTATCATAATGAAATGTATGTGATACCTCCAATTTTTACCTAATTTGAGAAATAATGTCCCTTATACATTGTAAATAATAAGAAACAACTCTGTTTTATTCTGCGCATTTAAATTTAGTTTCAATCTAGACAAAATGCATGCAATATTTTTCAATAGATCATAAGTTCTTAAATAAAACATATAACTCATTAATCATTTTCCTAATTAAATGATACACATAAGAAGACCTATTGTGGACATTACATTGCCATTTAAAGTTCATATTTTATAGAATCATTATAGAAAAGCTAGGAGAGCATAAGATGGGATAGATAACGGTTTTGTTGGGGTAGAAGAGGCCCCAGTTTTTATCTGCAAGAGTACACAATGAAAACCCTCCTGCAAGAGTATACAGCGAGAACCCTCCTGCAAGACTCAGTTCAAGAGGAGGGTGTGAATGAGGTTGACATTTGTAGGAAGAGAACCCCTATTGACATTGACATTTACAAGAAGAGAATCTCATTCTCACCCCTAGGAGCATGAGAATGAGGTTCTCTTCCTTTGACATGTGCATGAATCAACCTCATTCTCGCCCTCCTCTTGAACTAAGTTGTGCATATACTCTCCAAATAACAACAACCCCTATTGACATTTTCCCAGTGCATCACTCTACCTATAAAGGCCATAATTAGACTTAATGAAGTGGCTAGGGAATGATAGTCATGAGAAAATTAGGGAACTATCTTCTCAAAGTCTTTCCTTAATCCTATTTAGGGCATGTCTCCACTAATGAAATTTACTATGTGAAATGGAGGAGTGATTTTCAAAATCATTGGTCCAAAGCTCACCCTAGCAAATGCAATTATTAAAACATTTCTATCCATTAACCTTTTCTTTCAAATCAAAATCTACATCTACTGTCCATTTATTTATCTTGCCACGCATACATTGGTTGATACTTTTGATTATACACATACAATTGAAGCATGCATAAATTTAACTGTAGTTGACATATAGATAGTTTCATGTTTTTTTAGACAAATTCATTAAGTTATATTGTCTGTTGGACAAGTAACTAATGTTTGCAGCTACCCGTTGCACATCTCATACACTGAATTAATTTTTTTTTCATTTTGTGCTATAACTTTAAGGTTCGAAGAATAGATTAAGTGTCTCATTATAGAAGAGCACAACTCTCTAACATCCTTCGAATTGATTAATCTAAATCTATAGAATTAATCACTTTTATTTGATTTATTAATGTAACTTTCTATTCAATTACCAATTATGTAGTTAAGTAATTAATTACAATTAAATGAAATTGAAATAATAGTTTTTTATTTGCAATTGAAAATAATTATTATGCAATGTTTAATCACAAAAATATTTAGTTTAAATTAATATATGTGAAACTAACTATTCAATTTATTAAGGATTTTTTTTTTTTAAATGTATTTAATCAATGAAATACAAAGTTGAAAATTTATTTATAGTAAAAAAAATTAAATCATATAAATCTTAGTTTAGGACCATTAAATTTATATTATAGTTCTATTGATAATATACAACCATTAACATTATTTGATATTGTAAGTTATTTTCTTTAATTAGGGGCTTTGTCAAATGATACTACAACTATTTATGGTTTTGTATAAATTTTTATATCTAAATAGTAAAATGTAAATATTAATTAAAGTTAATCAAATTGAATTTGAAATATATATATTATTAATATGTTTATTAATTTCATAAGAATATTATCATGATTAGAATTTGGTTTTCACTATGGTTAAAGTTCATGGATTGGATTAATATTATGCCTTATTATTTATTGTCACAATTGTACATATAACAAATTAAACAATTCTATATTTATTTGAAAAATACTATATTATGCCTTACGATTTATTTTAATACTATTTTTTTTTTCATTTGGCACTCTAACTTTAACTAACTTTAAGGTTTGAAGAATAGATTAAGTTTCTCATTACAAAGTTTGACTCTCTAAAATCCAGCAAATAGATTAATCTAAATGTATACAATTAATCACTTGTATTTGCTTTATTAATGTATACTTTCGATTCACTTACCAATTACATAGTTAAGTATCTAATAAAAATAAAATGCAATTGCAATAATAGTTTTTTTGTTTTTTATTAAAAGTAATTATTATGCAATGTTTGATCACAAAAAAATCACTTTAAATTAATATATATGAAACTAACAATTTAATTTAATTAATGAAATACAAATTGGAAAAATTTTATTATAGTAAAAACAATTAAATCATATAGTAGTTTGTTTAAGAAATAGAAGTAAATTAATTAACTAAACGATTGCAAAGGAAAATTGATAACATACAACCATTAACACTATTTGATATGTAAGTTTCTTTTTTTTATTAGGGGCTTTGTCAAACAATTCTACAACTATTTATGGTTTTGTATAAATTTTTATATCTAAATATTAAAATGTAAATAGTAATTAAAGTTAATCAAATTGAATTCAAATTACATATATTTTTTATATTTTTTAATTTCATAAGATTATTATCATAATTAGAGTTAGGTTTTCAGTATGGTTAAAGTTCATGGATATGATTAATATTATGCCTTACAATTTATTGTTACATTTATACATATAACAAAATAAACAATACTATATTTATTTTAATAAAAAATTTTAAAATGTAGATAAACATATAGTATTTTAACTTTCTATAATATCTAGAACCTATTATACTACTATAATCCAATCACATCAAGGTACACAAAAACTACACCTATATACTTAGCCCCTAACTTACAAATGTTAATAAACTTGATAGAAAGTATCTTTATGATTTTATTTTATTTATAAATTAACTACTTTCCAAAAAAATATTATATTTAGAGAAAATTCATTGATACACACCATTGAAAAGATTATTTATATGATCATATTATTTTTAATTATATTATACTTATAATATACAAATATAGTTACAAATATACAAAAAGATCAATAATATTTATAACATAAATAGATTTTCAAATGATGTATTTATCAAGTCTTACAAATATTTATAGTTTTGATCTATAATGCTAATTGGATTTGCAACCAAAGTTTAAGTATAACCACACACCTATGAAAAATATTATTCTAATTTATGTATAGTCACAATGGAAATTCTTATATCTACAAATACAAAAGCCTTTAAAGTTTGATGCATCTGTTTACTACCGTATAATTGTCTTTGATATTATATTAATTTTCAAAATAAATTCCTTACACACTTTTTTTTAATACCATTTTTTTAAATATCTTAATTGACTTTACATACATCTATGGCGTTGTTGATGACTTGTATATATTTAATTAAGACAATAACAATGAAATTAGTGAATCATGAATGCTTCTAGTTGCAATCTATTTGATCCCATTACTAAACTCTCTAAAATGGTTCCAAAATCAATACTTAAGGTTTCCATTTAGAAAAGTACAACTATGCAGTTGTTTCAATTTTATTTATTTATTAACCATTACTTTTAGGAAATGTGTTTGCAATATGTGATATTGTGTTTAGTTAATATAATTAATCACAAAAAAATCACTTTAAATTAATATATGTGAAACTAACTACTTAATTTAATTAATGAAATACAAAGTGGAAAATTTGTATTATAGTAAAAACAATTAAATCATATAGTACTTTGTTTAAGAAATGGAAGTAAATTAATTAACTAAACAATTGCAAAGGAAAATTGATAATGTACAACTATTAACGCTATTTGATATGTAAGTTTCTTTCTTTTATTAGGGACTTTGTCAAACAATTCTACAACTATTTATGGTTTTTGTATAAATTTTTATATTTAAATATTAAAATGTAAATAGTAATTAAAGTTAATCAAATTGAATTTAAATTACATATTTTTTTATATTTTTTAATTTCATAAGATTATTATCATAATTAGAGTTAGGTTTTCAGTATGGTTAAAGTTCATGGATATGATTAATATTATGCCTTACAATTTATTGTTACAATTATACATATAACAAAATAAGCAATACTATGTTTATTTTAATAATTTTAAAAAAAATATAGATAAACATATAGTATTTTAACTTTCTATAATATCTAGAACCTATTATACTACTATAATCCAATCACATCAAAGTACACAAATATTGCACCTATACTTTTCAAAATATTGTACTTAGAGAAAATTCATTGATACACACCATTGAAAAGATTATTTATATTATCATATTATTTTAAATTATATTATACTTATAATATACAAATATAGTTACAAATATACAAAAAGATCAATAATATTTATAACATAAATAGATTTTCAAATGATGTATTTATTAAGTCTTACAAATATTTATAGTTTTGATCTATAATGCTAATTGGATTTGTAACCAAAGTTTAAGTATAACCACACACCTATGAAAAATATTATTCTAATTTATGTATAGTCACAATGGAAATTCTTATATCTTTAGATACAAAAGCCTTTAAAGTTTGATGTATTTGTTTACTACCATATTATTGTCTTTGATATTATATTAATTTTTAGAATAAATTCCTTACACACTTTTTTTTAAATACCATTTTTTTTAAATATCTTAATTGACTTTGCATACCTCTATGGTGTTGTTGATGACTTTTATATATTTAATTAAGACAATAACAATGAAATTAGTGAATCATGAATGCTTCTAGTTGCAATCTATTTGATTCCATTACTAAACTCTCTAAAATGGTTCCAAAATCAACACTTAAGGTTTCCATTTAGAAAAGTACAAATATTCAATTGTTTCAATTTTATTTATGTGTTAAAAATTACTTTTAGGAAATGTGTTTTCAATATGTGATATTGTGTTTAGTTAATATCATTAATCATGAAAAAAAATTGTGCCGTGATCTTTTTTGCAGAAGCTCCAAGTCACATAATTGTCATCAAATAAAGCTTTTGATATTCTAGATTCTACATTCCAATCACATCAAGGTACACACAAACTACACCTATTTACATAGCCCCTAACTTAAAATTGTAAAAAACTTGATAGAAAGTATCTTTATCATTACTTTAAAAAAAAATTAACTACTTTTCAAAATATTTAGACTTAGAGAAATACATTGATATACACCATTGAAAAGATTATTATATTTTCACATTCATAATAACATTTATTATGTAAAACGTTCTTTTTAGTTTTATATTGCACTCATTATTACATTTATATTTACATATGCTATTTATGTTTCCTACTTTCATTTATAATTATAAATATTACAATTCAACTTTTCATTCAACTTCAGATGGCAATAACAATAACTAGAAAAAGGAAAAGGCCTCGACACTCGGCCTGCATTAAAGTTGGTAGAGAAATGGCATAGAAATATGATTGTTTTGAGTGTGATATGCCTTGTGACAATGAAACTTTTCTAGAAGCATTGGTGTGAATAAAGAAACAAAGGAAGATTTGGACTACAACCCATAGGAAAATAGTTACAACATCAATTCTTTCTCACTTCTTACCAAAGCCAACAATGCGACCATTCATAAATGTACCTCAACTTGATGCATGCAAACCAAAGGAAGAAGCCTCTATTCCATGAGAAATAGCAACTAAACACGTGGCAAACAAAAAACTACTACATCAGGTAGCCAGTCAAGGATATAGGCTTATACCATCAAACCTAGAGGGCCAAGAAGAGCCCATAATAGGTAGTGATTATAGCTCTAAATAGATAAAATAAATATGTATCTAGCTATACCTAAAAGCCTATTATATAGTTGAAAGTGATATAAGAATTATTGTATAATATAACACATCTCAGACATAGTAAATATCAAATAACTAGCTACTCACTTAAGCTTAGATGCACATGGAGCATATCATTGTCAATAGTGATGTAACTTAAACTCAATTATGCATTTGAGAATAATATATCACATTATTTTAAATGTACTTGTTATTGTTGTAGTAAATACTTTGAATTATTATCATTTTTACAAATGTTTACTGATTTCAATATAAGCTACCCTAAAAAATTACTTCTTACTACACATTTTTTTATGAGTGAAACAACCTGGATGTAAGGACATCAATAACTGCAAATGCAAATGTAGAAATCCTAGCAAAAATTTTGCTTAAGTAACTATCAACTAACTAGCTACCCACTTAAGCTTAGACACACATGAACCATATCCTTATGAATAGTGATTTAACTTAAAGATCATATGCATTTTTTACTAATATATCACATTAATTTTTTTGTACTTTTTATTGTACTTGTAAATACTTTGATCATTTTTCCTTTTAACAAAAGCTTAGTGATCTCAAAATAAGATGGCCTAAAAAAATACTTCTTATTACACATTCATTTTCAGCAAAAAAACCTGGACATAATGTCATCAATAACTGCAAATGCAATTGCAGAAATCTTAGCAGAAATTCCACTTAAAGACCCTCTTTTACAAGTTATGAGTATACAACCAATGAAGCAACAATGGTCCACAACTATTACTTATTGTCTACATCTCTCTGATGGCATACACACCCATCCATGCCTAATTCCTCAACAAGTAAACAATTTTATTAAAGACAACACTTTGCAAGGAGGATTAATCATCAACCTTATAGATTACAAATGTAAACAATTTCTGAATTTCACATATGTTTTCTTAAAAAAATTCTATGGTCTTTAGTTGTTTTCCCTTCTTACGACTATCAACTAAATTTTGTGAACTATTTATTATAGTGCAATTTTAGTCAATAGTTTTAAAGTAATATCAACTATTGCAACAACTATTGGAACACCAACTCTTCTTTTGAAAGAAACCACTGTGTCAACGAGCAAGCATAGTCTATTTCAAAGTAGTCCAAAGAAAATAAATTCTAACTGCGAAGAAGCAAGCTCTACAGTTGAACTCTTTTTCCCAGCACCAACAATAACCTCCATTAAAGCATTGACCTTGTATCATAAAATTTGGACTATAGAAGGGAGGGCATTAAGTAAAACTCCTATTCATAGATTTAAAACTAGTGGACGTGATGGAAAAGTATTTGGCTTTGACTATATTGATAAAAAAAAGTATTGTGATACATGTCACCTACTTCAATGATATACTTGAAGAATTTAATAATGTTATCCAATTAGTTGGGCTTTATGTCATCTAATCTAATGGTAGAGTCAAATTTGCTAATTTGAAGATATAGTAGCTCAACTAACATATTTGAGATTGTTCTACACAAGTCATCTACCATTATTGTTTCAAAAACTATTGATCCACCATACCTATGCAGTGTTTAAACATTAGGAGCATAGAATCACTACAACTTTACCCAATAGCCTTGTTGTAGATGTCATTGGCATTCTCCTATCCATCAGTCCAACATCAACCATCCACAAATTAGATGGATATAAAAGAAATAAATGTACAATTTCCATCATAGATATCTCTAATTGTAGTATTGATATAACACTTTGGGGGGACCTTTACCAAGCTCAAGGAAGGGAAATTTCAGCAATGCCTTTACAACCAACTCCACCAATAGTCTTGATCCAATCTACTCGCATTATTTCATGGCAAAGAAAGGCTTTAGATAGTATATCTCCAACCTCAATTACAATAAATCTAGATTCATTGGAAGCAAGAACACTTCAAACATGGTTCGCCACAAAAGCTAGTACTAATTCATCACAATCATTGTCAAGAACCACCTTATCTATCCCTAACTTTGAAAATCCAATACCTATTTCTTCATTATTGAATATAGCCATTTTTGAGGAAGAAGCTGCATGTATAAAAGCCATAATTACAAAAGTTCATCTAGACAATTTTTACTATCTCTCATGTCCAAAAGTTTTTGAAAACTATGATTTCAGCTACATGTTGAAAATGGATATGCGAGATCAAATAGGGGAACTTAAAAAAGTTACATCATTTGAAGGACTAGAAAATGCCTTTTTGGGGGTGTCTACTGAAGATTTCCAACTACTGCTTGTAGAACCTGATGGTGGTGAACAGATATTAGGCAAAATCATTAATTGTCAGTTTTTTATCTTAAAATCAAGCATCGACATTTGATGGACATGCTACACAAAGAATCATTATGTTTTCCTTTAAGATAGTTTAAGATATGCTATCACTTCTTTCAGATTTTTCTTTAAGTTGTCCTATATATATTATGGTTCTAGGACTTATTATTTTGGATCCAATTTACATAATATAGCATGACACTTTCAACCAATGTTTTATTCTCAATGTAATTTGATATTATATCCATTTGGTTTTTACTATGTTTTGAAAATTTGGTTCAATACATTATTTGTTACCATTTCAATCAATGTTTCCTTATACTATTTTAATGTACTACACTATTTTTTACCTTTTCAATCGATGTTTCCTTACAAATGTAACATGCTTTAAATTATTTGTGTTGGTGTAAATAAGTATTTACTATTTACACTTTTCTTAAGTTTACTTAGGTTAATGCATTATTTTATTATATTGTATTATTTTATTATTTATTTAACACTTAGGAGTTTGTGTATTCTCATGAGTTGTCATGTTGACAACATTGGAGTAAGCAACTCTAATTCAGCACATGGTGCCTACAACACTGGAGTTTGCAGAATTAACTGAGTTGTAATGTAGGCAACATAGTTATTCACACTCCTAATTTAGCACATGGTGTCTACAACATTATTTTACATGCTACACAATTGTAGGCTTATCCTCTCATCAAGCACTTACTCTTATGCTTAATGGAGGATAACCCATATTTGGTGGACATGTGCCTAGTTGTATGACATATCATGTTCCTAATTTCTATGCATTCTAGAAGCATTCCAAAGGCCTTTATAGATAGGCACTCCTAGTGTATTTTCAATTTATATTGAATGAATATATTGTCATTCTGATCATACTCTCTTTGGTCTATTGTTGTGCTTATGCTTGAGTTCCTTGGTCTTGGGTGAATTCTACCCTAAGAAAAATTCTTACATGGTATCAGAGCTCAGAGAGATTCTCTTCACATAGTCATTCAAGACCATTGTTGTTTCAGCACCTTGACCCGAATCTAAAGAATTCATAGAAATTGGGAGCATCTAGAGCCAAAAAGGACCTCGCTATTGCATCCAAAACGTCAATTCGATGAAAATTGGCTATAAATTTTCCTATGCTAGGCTAAAGTCGATCGTGAGGCAAAAAAAATTGCAAACTGGCACTCGAAGGCCCGATTTGCAACTCGGGTATGATCATTTAATCGATTTTTAATTTTTTTGTTAAGATCTGCAATTAATTAATTTATTCTCTATTATTTTTTGAATTTCTAGGTATTTTCAAAAAAAAAAATCAGCTCTACAGGCCCCTGCAGAGAAATTTTTTTTTGCAAAATCGGGCAGTGACACCCTGGCCCTACAAGGAATATTTGTATTTATTTTTGCAGAATATTCCTAATTAATTGGCACAATTTAATATCAATTCGGCAACCACCCAATCCAAATCTGGCGGTAAATTCCTAACACTTTCTGGCAATTAAATCCGACAAGTAAACCACCATCCCAGCCAACCTCACGGTGGGCTCTTTTTATTTTGCATCCGCGGCTCAATTCTTTTAAACCCTTTAAGGGTTTGCAACCATGGCAATGTGGGATTTTTAATCCCAAAACTCAGTGCTAAAAACTATTGTCGGCGCTCGCAGAAAATCTCTAGTTGCTTCCCTCTTATCTTTGGCAAGAATTAATTGACTCCCACGTACATTGCGCAGGCCACTTGTCCTACCATGAACATAGACAAAGTACTACCATGTGCACAAAGCCGCCAATGATGACAAGTGCCCAATCAACACATTAAACACCAATACATGGAGAGATCTACCACACCAACATCGCAAGTCATTAACATGTCAGACGTACAAACCAGTTGATCTGTACAGTATAGCAAGTAGTCTAGTCATCGTACTTCTACTATGCAAGCAGCCACATGTTTTTTCATATAGTTTTTTATAGTGACATCATCCTAATGTCATGTTGATGTCATCACAAGGCTTGAGTATGCTGACATCATCAATTCGTGAGCCTAAATTTGAAGATCATATGACTGTCATTCAGGAGAAAATTAAAACTGTTGCGATGGCCATATGACCGTCAAATTTAACCCCATCTTTTTTTTATCCAACCCCTCTCCAGATTGATTTTTGATTTTGCAGCTCGACTTTAGGAGGCCATATCTCAGTTATCCAAATTCCAAATCAGGTTTGATTTTTTTGAATTTGGGTAGAATTTCTTTAAAAAATTAGTGGTGTAGTTCTTTTCTAGTTTTGGTGCATAGATTTGTCAGAAATTGCATCTTTTGGTGACTCTACCTGTCCAATCCTTCATTTTTCAACTTCAAATGCTCTGTACGGGCTCATTTGGACACGAAAATAGGTTTCATTTTTTTTTAAAGTGCAATATTTTTTGTCTACTTTCTAGATCTACAATCAAATTATACGGTTATGTGGACAAAAGTGTCACTTTTAGAATTAGGTCCTTTTCTGCATAGTAATACTTTGATATATCTTCAGAATTATTGTATATCCGAGATACATTGTAAGGTTCTAGTTTTGAACTCCATAAAGAGGTTGTAAAAAAGGCAAAATCAAAAGTCCACAAAGGCCAAAATTGGCAAGTGGCCATTGTAAATGCACTACATATAAAGTGACCAAAGCATCTTTTTTTTGGGGGGGTTTCTTGATTGAGTGAAAGGGGGGCATTATTGGTGTTATGTTCCTCTTTTTTCTATAGTTTTCTTTCATTTTCTACATCATAGGAAATTTTAAGTTTCCAAAATTAACTCCACATAACTATGCTACATAGTCCATTAAAATGTGGTGTCATTTAATGCATAAAAGAGTTTCTCAATATGTAGATGGTACCCTTCGTAAACCAATAGGTGATCAAGTATCTACTAGTGAAATCACTAATTGGAAAATAATGGATAGGAAAGCCCTAGGTGATATTTGTTTGGGGGTTGAAGACAAGATCATATATCAGATTCAAAAGTCTCATACATCCAAGGAAGCTTGGGATACCCTCCAAAACCTCTATGGTAAAGTGTCTGAGGAAGATGTTTTCAAAATTGAAGATGAGCTTGTCTCCTTAGATCCTAAGATATTTGATTCCATACAGGATTTTATCATAAAGGTGAATGAATTAAGAACTAAGCTTGATGATTGTGGAAGTCCTATTAAAGATGACAGGTTAATCTATCCCATACATAATAAGTTACCATCTGAGTACTCCACATTTGTTTCTACTTATAACACCTCAAAGACTATATTAGGGTCTACCTATCAAAAATTCTCTTTTGATCATTATGTTGAACTGTTGGATAAAGAAGAAAAGAAGTTGAAATCAATGGGGATTCTCAATTCATCTAAATCAAAGGCATTGGTGGCCAATAATGAGGGTTCTCGAAGTTCAACTAGTCAATCTTCAAATAAAGGAAAGGGAAAGAATAAGAAATGGAAGACTAACAAATTAGAGGATGCAGAAAAGACAACACCACAATCAAATCAACAAGGCAAGTCTTCCTCGAATTCAAATAAGAAGGGAGACAATAATAAGGACAAGAAAAGTTGTGCTTATTGCAAGAAATTGGCTCATGAAGAACATGAGTGTTATCATAAAAAGATTGATGAGTTGATGACTATCATGAAGAAACATAATGTTCCATTGCCTAATGCTTATGAGGAGAAAGGGTCTTCTTCATATTCAAAGGTCAAAGGGCAAGCACTCATGGCAAATTCAAGTTCTTCAAAGGAATGGATTCTTGACTCAGGTGCCTCATATCATATGGGTTCTTCAAAAGGAGATTTTTCTTCATTGAAGCAGTCTAAGGTACCACACATCTTTGTAGGAGATGATACAAAAATGGAAGTTGAAGGGAAAGGAAATGTGGAGATGGAAAATGGAGAGTTCAAATATGTTCTCTATGTTCCAAACCTAAGTTCTAATCTCCTCTCAATTAACCAAATCACTCACCGTGGAGATGGTCATAAAGTTGAGTTCCTTCCTGACTCAGTAAAGGTGCACAGTCTAAAAGATGATTCATTGGTTACAGTGGGGAAAGTTAATCATGAAAAAAGGTTGTATTCTTTCTCCCACTTTGTGCCCAAGTCTCCTTCACAAACCTTGTTTACTCAATCTAATTCACAAACCAAATTATGGCATGAGTGGTTTGGACATCTTGCCTTCTTCTATCTTCAACAACTTTACTCAAACAACATGGTCAAAGGTCTACCTACAATCAACTTTTCCCAAGGTGACTATTCAACAGGTTCAATGGATATGCATCTAGAGGAGAAGTTAACTAAAGGGAAGTCTTCAAGAGCACTAGTTGTTCTTTAGTTGGTTCACATGGTACTAGTAGGTCCTTTTGTAGTGAAATCAGTCAACCAGGGTCACTACATACTTACTTTCATTTATGACTTTTCACAGTATACTTGGGTCTACTTTCTTCATCACAAGAATGAAGTGCTGGACAAGTTTCTAGCCTTCAAGACTCATGTTGAATAGAAATCAAGGAAAACCAGCAAGGTTCTAAGGATGGACAATGACAGCATATATGTGAACAAAAGACTTAAAGACTTTTGTAAACTTGAGGGTATTGATCTTCAAAATCCACTAGCATTCAATCCACACAAGATTGATGTTGTAGCACTAAGGATATGAACTCTTAAGTCCATGGCAAGTTGCATGATACAAGCCAAGTCTCTAGATCCATCACTTGAAGTCAAAGCAATCAACAGTGCCAATCACATACTTAATAGGTCTCCTCATCCTACCTTACATGGAAAGACTCCTTTTGAGGTATGGTGTGGTAGAAAACTAGTTGTGAGTCACTTCAGAGTCTTCAGTTATCCAGCATGGGAAAACATATCTTCCAGGGGATGCAAGGCACCACCACCTAGGCCTTGTACTTTCCTCGATATTAAGACGGTGTGAAGGCATATATACTTATGGATCCTGAGACACATGAGATCTTTGTGGAGAAGGATGTACACTTTGAGGAAAGTTCATCAAGCTTATCCTCTAATCCTCTCTGCACATCATGCATTGTGGAAACTGATAGTGACACCAGCGATAGTGCTTCAATAGATTTAGGTACGTGGGGTTCTATTTATAGTTGTAGTGAGAGATCACAACATCAGTATACTCCACATGCATGTATTTCCATAGTGATAGGTCCAGAATAGTAGGGTACACCTTGTCTTCCAGCTCCAATGGTAGTTGATGACTGCATGACAGATATTTTAGGTTTGTTTATGGAGTCATACATAAGAAACTTGAGGGACATCATTGATGATGTACATCTTCTCTTTGATGGAGATAATCCTTCTATAGTTTTTGTGAGGGCTTACTTTGAGCCTCATGTCCATTCTCTACATGATTGATCTTCACAGGTTGATGTGATTGTGGATACTTATGTACAGTAGTTGCAAGAGGTCTCTTTATTATTTGAGGAGATAGTAGATTCTTTGGGACAAGTTCTACATTCATCCTTGATAGAGACAGTTGAGCAAGTTTCAGAGACATCTGTGACCATCGAAATTCTTTCTACACATAGGGGAAGCATCTCACTTGTACCAAAGGGGAGGAACAGTATTCAGCATTCCTAGATCAGCTTCTATATTAGAGTAGCTATCACTGATTGGCACTCATCATTTGGGGGGGAGACTACCTTGTCTCTCTTCTTCTTCTCTCTTATGGGGGGGACCTTTTCCTCTTTTGGGATAGTGTTCTTCTCACATTTCTCTATTGTATATACTTGATGTATGTCATAAAGGGGGGGCCTTGATTACTCCATCCATCCATGCATCTTATTTTTTCATCTCTCTTTTTGGGGGAGGGTTTTTCTGATGAGGTTTTCCTTCTTTCTCTACTTTATGAGACATTGCATTTCATTATGTACATGGGTACCTAACATGGCTTAGTATTCGGGACCCATTATGCATTTCATTCTAGCTTTCGTAAGCTTAAGTGCATTCCCCTAAGTTGCACTTAAGGGGGAGTGTTGGTGTAAATAAGTATTTACTATTTACACTTTACTTAAGTTTACTTAATTAATGCATTATTTTATTATATTGCATTATTTTATTATTTATTTAAGTGAGACATGTAGGAATTTGCATACTCTCATGAGTTGTCATGTTGACAATACTAGAGTAAGCAACTCTAATTTAGTGCATGGTGTCTACAACACTGGAGTTTGCATAATTAACTGAGTTGTCATGTAGACAACACAGTTATTCGCATTCCTAATTTAGCACATGGTGTCTACAACATTATTTTGTGTGCTACACCATTGTAGGCTTATCCTCTCATCATCGCACTTACTCTCGTGCTTAATGGAGGATAACCCATATTTGGTGGACATGTGCCTAGTTGTATGACTTATCTTGTTTATGACTTCTATGTTTTCTAGAAGCATTCCAGAGGCCTTTATATACAGGCACTCATAGTGTACTTTCAATTAATATTGAATGAATATATCATCATTCTGATCATACTCTCTTTGGTCTACTATTGTGCTTGTGTTTGAGTTCCTTAGTCTTGGGTGAATTCTTCCCTAAGGCAAATTCTTACAATTTTTTATGACTTCAATTATTTTATTTACTATTCTTAAACACTTCAAAATAAATTTACTTAAAAAACTCATCATCTACAAATTGCTATAGCTACTAAAGCTTGAATATTGAAGTTGACAATGGAAGTCTCAAATGACATAAATGAAAAAAAAAGGGCTCGACGAAATGAGATGCAACATAAAAGATACCATCAAAGAGTAGAAGTTATCAACAAGAAATGTCAAGAACAACACAACTTAAAATCTACTAGATGTCAACTGTCAATACCATCATCAGATACAACAACCATCTGGAAAAAAATTGCATCTCACTTTGAAAATCTAGTCCAAAGTTCCATCCCACTTAAATTAATTGAAAGGATCCTACAATTCAGTCCTCGGTACTACACAACTAAAAAAAAAAATTCTCAAAGTTAGATACCCTCTCAAACATGCCAACATGTTTGATATGCATGGAAACTTATCCAGGAATCAAAACAAAACTCTGTGATGGGAAAACAACATGTTGTAGATGTGCAATAGAAAAAAATGATCATCGATACTCTAAATGGAACAACATGGACCTTGGAGAACAACCTGCTTGTTTGAAAGTACTAACTCAAATAGAAGAGATGTTAATTGCTAGAGTTAGTCCAATACTTCATGTTACTTATGCAAGAGGTGGACAACTCAAATAGAGTGGTCACACAATTTCATTCAATCAAGATATTTCAACAATTGCATCTCACTTGCCAAGGCGCATAGGTGAATTAGACATAATTATTGTCAATACAAAAAGTATTGGCCAACAATAGTACAATATTTATGTTAATAGATATCGAGTCTATGAAGCACTCATGTACAAAATGCAAAATGATCCATATTACAAAGATGTACAAATCGATGACATTGCATTATCATCTTTGTCTACTACTTCTATCGATATATCAAACCTCCTCTATGAAACAACATCATCAATTGATCATGAAAAAACTAGTTTCTTAGAAACAGAAGCTGCAGAAGATGACCTTCTACAAAACCTCAAAGAAATTCAATCTTCTTTTGTAGAAAACCTTCCACTATCATTTACAGAGGTTGCAAAAGTTTGATCTTTACTTGAAATAGGAAGTGGTTGCCCAAGATGTAAAGTATAATGGCCAACAATTTCTCTGTTTCCCATTAATGAGTATAATATTGAAGGTTTATTTGTAATTGCTTTTCCAACACTCTTTCCCATGGACAACACATATTTCAAGAAATAATGCCTAAAGGATGTACACATGCATGAATATGCACTCCACCTCATGCAATTCAATGATAATAGATTTGGGCAATATCCACATTTCAAATACTTTTTGCTAAACCTAATCATGTAGCATCGAGCATAAGCAATGACATCAGTTTTTGTACAATGACAAATCGTTGACTCATTGCCCCCAACTACTGCTGCCCTACAACAAAGACTAAAGGATCTACTTGATGACAAGCTCATAGATCAATTGATGCAATTCAAATCCAAGATACGAGGAACAAAGGCTTTCTGGAATGAAAGAACAGGGGAGCTATCTAATTTGGTTATCCAACTTGGTTGCCTAACACTATTCTTCACCCTCGGTGCAGTAGATACTAAATGGGAAAATCTACAAAATGTCATGCCTAAAACAACTCCTTCAATCCAACATGTAGTAGCTAAAAGAAGGCTAGAAAATATAATTGAAAACCCTCATCTTACAGCGCTTTACATGCACCATAGATTCATTGCATTTTGAGAAGAGGTTCTTGAAAAGATTTTAGGGGCAAAGTAATTTTGGTACAGGTTCATAGGAAATTACCTTTACCAATGAGTATTTATATCCATTTATATATTATGTACTAAATTTGTTTTTTCATAGGTATGAATGGCAGCACAGAGGTTCCCCATATATCCATGGGTTTATTTGGCTTCCTAATGCCCCAAATTTTGACAAATTGGACTAGAATGATCAATAATCTATTGAAAATGCAATCGAATACATTGATAAGTATGTCTCTGCATGGAACCCACAGACCTTCAAGAGTAGGAATCAATTAATTCATCATTCACCAATGGATGATCCTTGCTTACAAAAAAAAAGAGATATTTTGACAAGGAACCATCTTGATGAGTACACTAAACTTGTCAATGGTGTCTAATGGCATACTAAATGCACAACACAAACTTGTCTTCGAAAGAAGAAATCTAGTATGGTTTGTCGATACAAAGCCCCTTGGCCAATGCAAGACAAATCAAACATCTCTTTACTAGAAAATGGCCACCCAAAATACAATGCTGCCAAAAATGATGACCGCCTTAACCTACACAACCCATCAATTCTATCCATTGGAGAGCCAATGTAGACTATCAACGAGTTCTATCGATAAATTTAGTTCTAAAGTATATAGCAAAGTATGCTTCAAAAGTAAAACACAAATCTAAAACATATCATTCAATGTTATCTCATATATCCACCAATTGTGCATCAGATAGACCAGCGTCAATTGCATTTAGAAAAATGCTAACAAACTCACTTGTTGAAAGAGACATTGGAGATCAAGAAACATCCCACCTCCTCCTCAAAATTGCCCCTATCCATTTGTAGTAAGACATTTGTTTCCCTTTTTGTCCTTAAACAGATTGCAAACCTCATTTCCATTTCCCCCACATCCACAACAATATCTCCAAGTCATTTTGATATATACATGTCTCGACCACCACACCTAGAAACATTGTCACTTCTTGACACAACTCAAAATTGGTCTTATAAAACTAGTCACAAAAACAATCAATGGAAACAAAGATCTAAGAAGGAAATAGTTTGAGTTTCTCCAAGATTCACCACTATCCTAGCTAGGAATGATAGCTCATTCTATACATTTTGGGATAGAACTAATGTTGTACTACCCTTTCAGAAACATTCAAAAAGATTTAGAAAATACAAAAAAAGACATCATACAACATTGGGAAAGGTTCAAGACCATGTATAGTCCATGGCATGTCCACAGATCAAATGAAACAGCAACAGAAGAAGATGTTCCAAAAAGCCCAGATATGGAGACACAAGCAATGGAAGAAGACAATCATGATCAATGGCAGGTCCTTTTCGGATTACATCTAGAAGAGCATATTCATGTCGATGAACCAAACATGTTTGGTAGACGTAGCATAGATATCAACCATGATTGGGGAGAATCTCAAAGAAATACCTTTGAAGAAGTTATAACAACTTCCTTCATTGACTCCAACCGTCAAACATTTCATGTAGCTAATGATATTTATGAAAATTTGGAAAACACGCTATCACCAGAGCAAAAAATGGCAAATGATATAGTTGCTTCCCATGCACAAGCACCCACAATGAAGCTCCACTAAAAATGATTGTTCAAGGGGTAGCAGGAACAGGAAAATCTCACTTAATTAGATGCATAAAAAACACAATAATCAAATCCGCACCAAATGGCCCTTTGCCACTTCTTCTCCTTGCACCAACAGGGGTAGCAGCATTCAATATTCAAGCTCCACAATTCATTCAGCTCTCTGGATTCCAATTATAGAAATGGAACCAATGCAAGGTCAATCACTTGCTTCTTTCCAACAAGCTATGCACTTCATTCAGTACCTTCTAATTGATGAAATGAGTTTCATAGGGCCAAAGCTAATGGAAGAAATTGACAGATGATTACATGAAGCATTTCCTTGCCAAAACAAAATCACATTTGGAGGTCATTCAGTGCTTCTATTTGGTGATTTGGGCCAATTACCACCAGTGAAAGACATTCCAATGTATGCCTCAACATCTTATGGGGGAACCCTATGGTGCAGCTTCAACACAGTTATTACTTTGCAAAAAAAAATTTGCCAAAATAGGGAAGATGATGCTCAAGTAAGCTTTCAATTACTTTTGTCAAACTTATGAAATGCAACACCAACAATTGATGACTAGAAACTTCTAATGACAAGATCAAGCTCCTCACTAAGTTCTGAACAATAATCTAGTTTCCAACAATCTACACATTTATTTGCCACAAATGAAATGTATTGTTACATAATAAACAAATGTTAATATCTTCAACAATGTCAGTTGCCCTCTACATTGCGGAACAACTTAGAGGTTCTACAATTTCAAATGATGTTGATGAACAACTAGATTCAAAGATACTTCTATGTATTGGGTATGAAGTCATGTTAGCCTCCAATTTATGGGTAGAAACAGGTCTTGTTAATGGTGCACTCGGACAAGTAAAAAAAATTGTGATAAATTGGGTATCTGCATTCAGATTACCATCATCCAATTCTAATATATATGAATATCATCTTCTATATTTGACAAGTAATTATAACTCATCTTCATCATGTTTTATATCACGCACTATCACCTAATTCTATTGCCTTTTATAAATGTTGTGTACAGGTTAAAAGAAAAACTACAAATAGTTGACATTGGAACCAACATAGCCAAATTTCATATTCACAATATATATGTACATTTTAGTATTACATTTTCCTAATTTGTACTATTCATTTATATCAAGTAAATTAGGCTTCCTCATGTTATTCAATTCATTGTATTTCCCATTCAATTTTGAGCTATAGTACAGTTTATTTATTTTGACGATTCCTCGAATTGGGTATTGTTTGTAAATTTTGAAGTTATAAACTATTGTATATAGCAATGATTTTGAGTTTTCTTACTAATTCTTTCTCGATTGAGCTTTTGAATCAGATTTATTTATTTATTAATATATATATTCAATGGCATGTCCAGTTTTGCCAAAATACAATGAAAAGTTTATTGATTTCTCAAAAAAAAGAACATCTTCTAACATATCTTATTTAATTTCCATAAATTTATTACTCTACTCTTCAAAAGTGTTAATAGCTTCTTCTTTAATTTAATTCCTTCAACATGGCATGATAACTCATTATTTATATATACTAATGTATTTAATGTATGTTGTTTTTTTTTTCTATTTTTGCATGTACTTCTTAGCTAAAAAAATATATGGAATGTAATATATATATATGATTCCATAAAAATCACACTTATAAAGAATAAACATATATAGAATCATATTTAATTTTGTTAATGTCAATTCTTATCAAAATGATATATAATCAAATTTTAGTTTTTTAGAATCACATTTATATAGTCTTCAATTATATAGAAATAAATTATATAGTCTTTACTTATATATAACCTAATTTTATTTGTTAGTTTCTTTTCGTACCAAGATTAGCACATACCATATTTTTCTATTTTCAATTAAATAGAACCAAATTTTATTTTGTTAATGTCATTTTTTACCCAAATTATACCATAACAATTTTTTCTTCAGCGACCTTATGGCAACCTTAGGTGCAATGACAAGTATTATTATGATTTCCTTCTCAAATGAAAAGTAGTGTATATATAGAGAGAGAGATTGGGTCAGTTGCTCACTTTGGGGAAATCTTTGATATAACTAGGGCTAAAATCTTGAAAACAAACAACAACGATGGAAGGAGAAAGTGGGGTCTGGCGAAACCACTATTCCATAGAAGAGCTAATAGTAATGGTATTCTAGGTTCATGCATAGTCTTTTTGTTTTGACTTATGTTTCCTTTGATTATTGCTCACTACTCTTAGAAATGGGGAGATTTCTTCTTCTTTTCTTCAAGAAAAAGAGAAGACAAAGCCAAGTTTATTGAGTGCTTGGAACTTGTGAGTGTTAATTCTAATAGCGCATAGCTCAGTCGTATATTTTATTTTTCTTTTTACTTTCAATACTCTCTTTGAAAGATGACTCCCCTGTAAGACTCAAGTAAGAATGGAACACAAACCGTGCCCTGCTTATTTCCAGCATCTGAACTAATGCTCTATTTGCGATATGAATAGAGCCATTGATAAATCAACAACTCTTGTGATGAATAACCCAAAATCACCATTTTCCAAAAATGATTCATCAAATGGAACTGAATGGAATCCACTCGAAACGATGATATAAGTACAGAATCATGAACCGAAATGTTGAAAAGTTGGTTGGAGACTAAAGACAGCCATAGAAATGGCCATCGTATATACGTGTTAGAGACAAACTCCCCGGTTCTACTCTTATTAGAGAAATGTGAAATTACCAAACAGTACTAAGCCCAGACAAATGAATGAGCATGAACTAGAAAATGTTGAAAGAGACTCTAAGACATCAGTCCACCAATTAGCTTGTTCCATTTTTCAAATAAAGACGTAAGATTTTAATTCCACCATTATAGCTTTAAAACGCACAGAACCGTGGTGATGAGATCTTTTATTTGATAAATTGCTTCCTGGCAGTATTACTTCATTGATTAATAGGGATTGATTTTGACAACGCTTTAGATACAACTTCATACTATAATGGTACCCAACTTGGTTTCGTTTCTTGTTTCATACGTTAGCTAAATTGTACATCGCCAACACTCATATGTATCAAACTCATCTTACTCTTTCACAGTCTCATTGCCTTGAACCGATTTGATTCAGTCTGTAGCATTTGGTTTACTTCTTTCTTTTTTAATGAGCCAATATGTAAATGTTCTTATTTGTCTGATAAATGCCTAAACTAGAACATGGTATATTTAAATATTACAGTAGGAATGTGATATTCATAAAAAAAGAATAGACTTCTATCGTATCTAAAACAATAGTAAACCTGTAATTAGTTTTGCTTGTTTTGTTTAGGTGTCAGTGAGCTGAAACTTTGTTATTAAACTGGATTTAAGAATACGTGTTTTTCTTTTGTTAAATGATGTATTCAATGTCATATTAGACAGGTATGTTGTTGAACCCTTCTATTTATAATTTTCTGATTTATTGTACTCCTTGTATTCCTTATTATTCTGGATACACTTCCACTGATTCTTAGTATATAACGAAACTTCATATTCAATGTTTCACGGTATTACAAAAACCATTAAATCCTAATCTATGTTGAAACTTCATATTTGTTGACAAATTGAACTAGTATAACCATTTCTCCATAAGTCCGCTAAGTATGGGCAAACACGTTGTCTCAAATTGATTGTCCTTATTACTTTCTCTTAATACTGTAGTTATGTTGTTCATAGGAGATCCTATTTCTTCTCAAAAAGAGAACAAGGTGAAATTGGTTGAAATTCATAGAACAATCTTTTTTAGTATTATGTGATGTCCTAATTGATGATGTCTAACTCCTTTATGGGATGGGTGGGGATTAATGCATTTTATTTTTGCGTCTCTCAACTTGTCAAGTGTTGATAGGAATGATTCATTACATTTTGCCTTTCAATAATGCTGGCAAATTAAGTGCCTGGCCAAGATACTTATGTTATTGCATTTAATTATGTTATTTTAATGTAATGCATATGTATGTGACTCTTCTTTCTTTTATTGCATATGAATAGATATGTTTCAAATAACTCTTTCACTACATGTGAGTATATGTGTAGTTCTTTATTTATTTGTTCCCAACCACATTTTGTGGTTAGGCTACTAGGCACATGTGTGGATGTAGTATATTACATGACTACACTAGATCAATCTCATCCATCTTGTTATGGAAAACTAGGATTTTCATGTCCAAGTCGGGGCATTCTTCGTGTCAAGAAGAACCTCGGGGAGTAAAACACTTTGTGGTTGGCATGGTAAAAGCACCTAGGCCACACTCTTGTCTCGGATAGAAAATGGACAATGTCTGATGACTTTGGAGACTGGGTTACAAAGAAGCACTTTTGATGAGGTTCTACATAAGCTACTTTGATGGATTGTACATGTCGATTCCCAAAACCGCATATTGGAATCCTATGAGTCTTGCTAGCTCAATGTTGAGATATCCAACTGGTTATGGCCAACTTGACGGAATTGAATAATGAAATTTGAGGTCCTGCACTTTTGGTGCTACAAGGTCAAGGCAAGTGTACCTGGTCTTGAATATATCACTTAAATCCAAAATCCTTATAGCAGATCAATTAAAATGTGAATGTGATGAAAGTTTTCCTAATGGCAAGAATTATAGAAAATTTTAAACTTGCAAATAATGAATTAATAACAAAAGTAAATGATTGTATCTATATGAGAATGTTTTAAATAAAAATAACTATTATCAGTGATTGCAACAAATGAATATATTAATTCTTCAAAGGAAAGATATGAAATAATTGTCAGCATATGAATTATGAATTATGAATGATATGACGACCAATGCTTAATTAAATGGGAAAATAGAGTCAATATTATAAGTTGAAATGTACAAATGTATAAAGTTCAATGTACTTAAACTATAGATAAATTAATAATCCAAACGTGACAAATCAATTATACAAACACAATTTTAAACTAATCTAGAATTCATTTTAACTCCTATGATATGGAGACAAACTAGACATAGATGCATAAACAATTAAATATTTCACAATATCTATGTTTATCAAGATTAAAATTCAATACTGATCCAATCCACTTATCTAAATATTAAAATATTTATAGAAATTAATAAAAATGTTTAATAAAGGACACAACTTAATAATATTTTTAACTCCATTGCAAATAAGTAAAATATATACCCTTACAAATTAAAAATTGCACTAGAGGCACTCCTTACGGATGCTCCACAAGTTTAGTTTAAAAGTCCATCCCTTTACCAATGAAAGAATATAATATATCAAAGTGCATATAATATGCAAAAAATTAGGAAGAGTATATCAAATTGTATATGAATGTGAATTGTCTTATTTGATATTACATCTTGTATCTATATATAAGTGAAAGGACTTGAGTACGAACAACCGTGCCTTTTCACTACTCACAATTATAACTCCATAAGAGAGAATTATAATCAAAGATCCTTAATGATAAGGATTATAATGTCGGAGATAACAAATTGGTAGTCTTCAAAATGATACGACACTATAGGATGAAAGCATCATTCAGAGAATTCAACACATCATCTTACCTTTATTCCACACTTACTCCTTAAAGTCTAGGATAGGCTAATCTCCAGATAAAATGCACTAAATACAAAATAAAGTCAAAATATTTTTTTTCCAAATTCACGAAAACTTAGTGATTTGTTTCCAAATTTTTTGTTGTTTTCGACTACAAACTATGCATATCATAAAGATCAAATGCTAAATTTTTAGGAAAAATCCATGATGTTTTCCATATTTGAATGGTACTCAATCATATTTAATCAAACTCCCAAAGGTGTATATCATTGACCACTTGTATGGTTTTTGGGCTATGTTTGGACCTATCCATCAAGACATGATTTATTTTGGTGTTTGTTGAGTGTGATTTACTTCTAATATTTTGGAATTCTTGATCGTAATATGATGATGCCACCTTTTGATTGCACACCACATAGTACCATGCTCTCAAAGACATAGTTTGAACTTATAATCTTCACAATATATGAATATCCCATTCTATGTATTTCTCCATTGACTGAAAACTGGCAATGTTTATCATTATGTTGAGTATTTCTATAGATAGCAAGGCATCCTCTACACACTCCCTTTACCCGATAGTTCAATTTTCCATAGTTTGGACCATGTCATATGTCTATCAGATGAAGCACATAGGTATATTTCATATACCCCAATGACATTAAGACTTTATCGATGCTTTTGTATATGTTTTTTTAGCAATCATAATCGTACCCCAAATATTTTTGGTGCACACAACTTGAATACCCTATTTTGAATGAAGGTATCATGGGGAAAATACATTGATTTTGGTTATGTTTTTCAAAGGTCAATATTCTAATATATTTGTTAGAAGGAGTAAATCAATCACGCCGGTGTTGACAAAGTTGTCAGCATAGTCAAACAGCCAACTAGCCACTCATTCACCCAATTGCCCAGTTGTGCACTTCACCGTCCACCATTAATAATGCATCTAACTTTGATAAAAAATGTACTTGGAATTTATTATGTATTTGTCTATATATTAGATGAATTCTTAATGTAATCTCAAAGCTCTTTTATGAGATTCTCCTCTATATCTTGTGTTTTATCATGGTATCAGAGCCAATGAAAGCAAATCCATTTTACTTTGTAATAGAATTCTTTTATCATAATGGTGTGTTGAAATTTTGTTGTTAAGGTTGAGGAATCGTAGACTAGAAAGGAATGATTCCTTGTTTATAGACAATGGAATTTGGAGTTTCCCTTTGTTAAAGTTAGTATCATTAGTGTTGCAAAGAAAAACTATCAAATCACTAAGTTGGGAACCGGCACATGATGACTAGTTGGTTGTGTTGAGTATGACTACATGAATGATATAGCAGTAGTAAAGAGGTTATCAGTCAAAGAATGTGCAAGATCATTGAAGTAAGAGTGCTTTAGAAGGATTTTGTATGTGTTGAGAGATTAGTTGTTGTTATTATATTCATTTTTCTAAGTGGAGAATACAATCATTGTAGGAGTCTATTAGTTGTAGGAGTCTATTGTGATTGTCTCAAGTGTAGAGAATTTGAACTAGTGGTGAGATGGTGTGTCAAAAAATTTTGTCATGGTGTACCAATATTTTTGAAATGTACATTTTGATTGGAGATCAATATGTAGATTGGTGGTGAGATAATGTGTCTATCTAAACATGAAGGCTATGTCATTATCATTAAGTGGCCATGTAAAAGAATATTGTTGAGATATCCCTCAAGAAAGTATTGCTTAAATTATGAGAAGTTAATGGTGGTATTTGGGTGGTTGTTAAAAAGAGGCCATCTCAAACAACATGCAAGAAGTCATAAATGGGTTGTGTATTCTAGGAAGATGTTTCAGTGTTAATCACATTTTTTAATAAGCGAAACCAAAGTGTGTATCGTACCTAATTAGTTGTAAGGGGTACATTATCGGTTGTACCTGACACCCTAGAGTTTGGTTTAACATATTGATGAACCATGTATTGGAAAAGGATTCCTATAGAACTAGTGAGTACAATGGCTAGGTACCCATGTATCTTAGTAGATGGATTACTTTTTATATGAACTCACTAATCAGTTTTCATGCAGATACAAAATGAGAAAGCCCCAAAGAGATGATAGTTTCCCCATAATGATTAGAACCAATGAGTTCTTGGTTTGTAAACCATTGGAGTGAAAAGTTTATGGTGATCTTGAAACCATTTGTGTGATGTTTGTGGAGTTCATGGTGAGCTTGAAACCACTTCATAATTGCATTAGTTAGGGGTAAACCATAAAACTTGAAGTGATTGTGATGCAAGGAAAACAAAATAAGTATTTGATAAGCTATTGTAAATGGGTATCTAACAAGGCTTTAGGCCAAGACCCATGGCTTCTAGTTTATGGGGGGTATCTATTTTCAATCAGCATAATTAATTTATGGATGGATGTTAGAATGCGTAAATCAATCACGCCAATGTTGAAAAATTTGTCGGCATAAACAAATAGTTGACTAGTCATTCATTCACCCAGCTGTGCACTTCACCGTCCACCATTAATAATGCATCTAACTTTGATAAATGTGCACTTAGAATTTATTATGTATTTCTCTATATATTGGATGAATTAGTAATACAATCTCATAGCTCTTTTATGAGTTTCTCTTGTATATCTTGTGTTTTATCAATATTTATGTCAACTTCTTGAAATAATGTGCTTCTTGATGGCCTAAACTCATATTCTTCATCCACACAAATCCTTTCTATTTAACTTGCATTCACAAATAAGCCTCTAACTCACAACAATGTGTTCTTAAAGTTCTCCCTCCTTTGCTCGGGTTCCTAAAGACAACAATTTGTTCATACTTGCTAAATTCACCTCTTCCTTATCTGCAACAAATACAAATCAACATCAGATATAAACTTATTAGGGAACCACAAGTATGTTCCTCTTTTTCATATGGCTCTAGGCTAAAGTCTCAATGATCACATAATGAAGAGCATAGATGGAATCACACAAAAATGCCAAAATCTCTTGGAAGACCACTCTTCAACAACCGAGGCTCGTGCTTACTTTCATATCCACATCCATGTTTACTTTGTATGTAGTTGCTTTACACTATATTGACCACACTTACTTCCTCACTCGAATATGAATGTAATCATATTGTGATTATATATGCAGATCATTGTCTGATGATAATATCATCACCATTTTGGGAGATATGAAGGATATAGTTGATGTGTCCCTAATTATATTTTGCTCCATATTAACAATTTTTCCATTGGTGCTAAAAATTTTCATTAGAATGATTGTGTTTGACTTGGTCCTTTGTCAGATTCCTTTGAATAAAACAAACCACGTCATTTATACACCCCAATTGAATTCAATTTTCAAAATCTATTTCCATTATAGCTCATGTTCCAGAAATTTGATGTCATCTAAGTTCCATCTACAGGTTTGACATCACACCTTCAAACTTCTAAACTTCACGACTTCTTCTTTTGTTTCCTATTTGTTCTTCCTTGCCATTGATTTAGCTATGAAGTGTTTGTGTAAGATAGAAAGTTGGATTTAGTATTGTATTGTAGAAATGGAGGAACACCATAAGAGAAGAATATGAACATCTTCTTTCATGTCTGATATACATAGGAATTGTTGGAGATAGGCTAGGAGATATAAAAATAGTTATCATTCTCTAAGTCGTCCCATCTTAATAGCACTAATACTTGAAGCATTAGTTACATAATCCCATCTTGATAGTAGTAATACTTCAAGTATTAGTTACATATGAAATATCATGTCGTACAACTAATTCAAGTTGTTTCTCTATGCCATGTCCTATATTAAGAAAATTGTCTACAAACCCATTTTTTTGTGGCTGGAGATTTACAGTGGTTACTTGCTCTTGCTGCCTTTTTAGTATTTGCTTATCATCTCTTTTTTGTGTAATTTTTTTTTGGGGGGGGGGGGGAGTGTAGGCATGGAAGGATAATATGTTCAACAATCGTTGGGTAGCTTAACCATAACACTAATATGGAGATCTAACAGTAAAATAGTTTGATGATGTCATAGCATCATCAATCTTTCCATGGCCACTCACTATTAACAATTAGGTCACTATTAATAATCATGAATGGAGCTTTAAAATTTGGGCTCCATCAGTAAAATCAACCTTAGATGATCATTATGATGTAACTATGCACATGGATAATGTATCTTAAATGATCTCATTGTAATTATAAAATTTTCATTTGACAAATGTATGATGTGTGGATAAACATCTTAGATAATGAAATTTTATGTATTTTATTATGAGTAACAAATTGTTAATCTTTATTATGGTTAATATAATGGACACTGACTTTTCTAGGGTTTCTCTTCTTTTTTGGTTTTCAAGCATTTGTGTGACATGGCCTTTGTTGATTAGGACATGGTTCTTACATTTTTTCGAACCCATCACAAGATCAAACATAACATCTCAACTTTCTTTTAAAACAAGTGTAGTTTTCAGCCATTTTAGTCTTCCATAATATTTCATAAGGTTCATTTGGATTAAACTTCACATTATTGGTATCAAGTTCTTACTAGATATCATTCCCTAGTTTTAGATTTAATTATAAGGATAAGTTTCATTTCTAGAGTTCAAAATCCATGTTTCCCAAATGAACTATGTAATTATCTTAGCATAATACCTTTCTCCAAAAGATAATAATATTTCAACTAAGTGATTATGTTATTTAACGATTATAGACCAACTCATATTTGAATTTCAATTAAAGTAAAATAAAAAGAAAAACATATTTAACATAGATTAAATTTCAATTAATAAATAACTAAATTTAATGCTATTAAATCATAATTACAATTTGTTTTAGTGAGGATTTGGGGTTATGGTTTCAGTGACTTTTTGTCTGTTCTCACATTTTTTACATGCAAGTGAGACTTTAGACTATGTTATAGTAATAGCTTAGAAGATCAGGTAGGGCTCAGTTAGTAAACATCATCTTTTTGACAAATTATATGTACTGTTATTTTTAATATTAATAAAAATTTCTATTATTGATAAAAAAAATCATAATTGCAATTTAATTAAAACTAACATCAAATTAAATACTATTAAATACACCTTCTTTTATTTTTATAATATAAAAAATAACTATTAATAAATAAATAAATAAATTATTTTTTTGATTAGTAAATGGTCGAAGCCTTGACTATATTAAAATTAATAATAGTACAACACAGTATCTTTGTTCAAACAGGCATTGGTAAGAAAGAACGGAGAAGAAAACCTCAAGTCTTGCTCGGGATCGTAATACTTTATTATTACATTATTAAAAGGGGCATACCCCAGTTGCCATTTTTCAAATTTTATTTTAAGTACAAAATGATAGACTAGAGTCCTTTTTTGAATCTTGTAATCTTTGAAGATCTCTATACCGATCATTCATAATTCTTTGTCCGAGATGAGAGTAACAGATTCGACCAGATCTTTATATACTTAGTAGGTACCTCTTCTTTAGCTATATTGAATGAAATGATTACACCTCATTAACTTGTTGATTAGTGATACAACTTAAAGTAAACATTAGTACTATTAGTTAAAAAGATTTAATTTAGAAATCCTTCTATTCCTAGCATGGTATTACTGAAATTCTTTGATTAACCATATGGGACAAGATTACTGGAATCAATCCAAAATAAAGGATGATCTCTCTCAAACTCGAACATAATATTCATTTATAATGCCAGCTTGAACCTAACATTCTTTCGAGTGAATAAGAATCATTGTCAAATTTTGATTACTAAACCAAGTTTTTATATAGAAGACCTGTATTTATCTGGGATTAGCTGAACTTTTGTTGATCAATATTTCTCATACATAAAGTTAGACTCCTACCCTTACTTGTTAATTTAATGCCATCTTTAAATAACATATTGTGAATTTTTTCTTTTTAGGGTTGAATTTGTGGGTTGCTATGTGCGATATCCTATTTCACCCTTCTTGAATGATTTAGATCATCAAAATCTGCTCAGTTTTACTTCCAAGATTAGTATGTAACTTGATAATCTCTTACATTCTTTAAAAAAATTCCTCTATTGTAGCTAAATAGATAAGATAGAACCCAGATTTATTTAACAAATTCAAAATGTATATTATTTGTCCTTAACAATTCAACCATGTCAACTTACATCATTTGAAGGAGGCAAAAGGAAAAAGTTAATCCCAACAAAATGATATAGAAATATCATTTATTTATATTTATATTGACAAGAATTTATAGATAGAGATCTTGGATAAGGGAGGACCTGAGCTTCTATACATTACTACCAAACTTGCAGACCTCCTTCTGAAATAGGTACTAAAATTTAATGTATCAAATGAAGTCCTATATATAGATCTAATATTATCCTTAATATATTGTAAAGACTCAAAAAAAAAACTCAGTATGTATAATTCTTATTCTAAATTAAGAAACTTTGGTTGCATTCATATTCATTGCTTGTGGCATACATGACCTAACAATTTTTTAGATCTAGAGCCTATAGAGCTAAGAGGAGGCAAAAAGACCTAACATAGAGCTAAACAAACACAAAAGGCCAATGGCAAGATAGAAGATACAAAATAGGGGAAACCCCAACCACTATTCTGGAATTCAAAAACAAGACATCCAAAAAGAACCAGCATGTATAAGTCATCCAAATCATATTCCTATTCCAATACACCATGATAATTTCTACGATGTCCTTGGGATTCTCTGTTTGGAAATTTGGCAAGAATTCAAAGGCACTCTTTTCCCTGCTTGATTTTTCCATGTTAGGGATATAGAATTCTAGTGCTTCCAAATTATTGAGCTCCACACCTAGATGAATATAAGACTTAAAGATGCTATAATAGTTTCTAAGCCAAGTCTTGATATGGTCTTCTATGATCCCTCTCCACCTGAGAAGAAAATGGATGTTGGCATCCATTCTCGGTCATGCCTAAAAAAAGTAACATTCTCTTAGATAACTAGAGAGGGGCATCTAGGTACAATGGCCAAATAAAAACTACCAAGTGGATGCACCATATACATTTCTGGGAGAGGAATCCTAATTTTCTCGTTTATACTCATAATAGCTTCTTTTAGACCCAAACACCAAACTAGATTAGAAACATTAAAGAAAAGTCTAATCATTGCCCACTTCTCTACTTTGGTTCTAGCCAGACAACCTATGAATGCCCCTATAATATCACTATTAGTTCTCTAAGAGAAATCATAGTTAAAAATACCTTCTCCTAAGACACGGCTCACCGCAATCCTAGTCATGTCATCCACCGAGTTTAACAGTCGGTTCCATCTCTCTAGTTTCAAATTGCCTCAAAATGCCATGGTCTACACCTCTAAGGTGTGGAATAAACTAATATTAGTTTCCATAATATGGTTGAAGCTAGCTCAGACAGAAAGAAAAGGGAATAAATATAAGAATAAATAGCATACTAGCAATTTTCAAGTGAAGGATCTAGAAGAGCCTAGATTTATGATGTCATCAGTTGATGCCACCTATATGGAGCCAAATCATGATGATACATGATGGTGCCTATTGTTGAGACATGATGGGTAAATCAAGGGAGTAATAAATGGGGTGTAGATGTTTAAGATGGAATTATATAAAATGCATCCTAGAGAATGATTAGTTCTATTTATAAATAATTGACCAGTGTTCATAAAAGTGAACTATCATAATAATTTGCTAATCTTCACTCCTATTTGAGAGAGTTGTTATGTTAAATTAGAAACACCTTTTATATTCTTATTTAAAATTATATTTAAAATCTATCCATTTTTTGAAAGATCCTTACCAATTATTCTCTGTCTTCCCCTATCTTTGTTGCATGGAGTGAAATTAGATGTTAATATAAGAAGGTGTGTGTGTGTGTGGGTGTGTGTGCATGTGTGTGTGTGTGTGTGTGTGTGTGTGTGTGTGTGTGTGTGTGTGTGTGTGTGTGTGTGTGTGTGTGTGTGTGTGTGTGTGTGTGTGTGTGATTTATACATGGTTATCTAGATTAACTAGTGATGGAGATGTTATTTAATTTGTATCCTTATTATCTAAGTTGTTCTTCAAGGCTAATTTAGTTGAATTATCTAGTTATATTTACAGTTGTTACTTGATTACTGGTTAGTTTCCTTACAGTTAAACATTAAGAAATATAATGTGTCAGGGATTCTTGTTAATACTATTAATCATTATAGATTAAAATATTTTCACCATCATTACCCTTATTTGCTACCTAGTCTACCTTTTTGTTACCTTCCCAAAAAATGTGGAAAATATAAATATCTATGAAATGGTCAAGAATATTAAGTACTTCTTCCACTTTTGAGTTTAAGGCCCAATTAGGTATCTTTCTTTTCCTAATGACATTTAGGACAATCTGTGAATCTCCTTCAATAATAATCTTTGATAAACCTAAATTTAGGCAAATTTGGAGACCTTCTTGCAGGGCTTCTAGTTCAACAAGATTGTTAGTTGTTGGTTCTATAGATTTTTCCCTTCTAGTAATCCACTTACCTGACTCATTATTAATAATATATCCAATTCCAATAGAACCAAGATTGCCTCTTGAGGATCCATCAAAATTTAACTTGTTCCACCAATCGGTGGAGGGGATCCATCTACAATTCTCCCTTACCTCTTTATTCTTTTTGTATACATAAGCAAAGGGTTGATTAGGTTTTTCCAGTTATTTTTCATTAATCCATCCTAGCTTGAGAATGACCCTTCCTCTTTTTGGGTTTTCCTTATACAGGCCTCAATTTTTTTAATAATCTCTTATGTCTGCATATCCTAGTCACAGAATATTCAACTACTCCTTTCTTTCAATTCCTCCCACATTAGGATAGATGGGAAAATATTCCATATTTTACTATATACACCTTTACTCCTATCTGTTGGCCAGCCCTTAAGGAAATCAACTAGGGATTCTAGCATGGGGGTGGTCCAGTCCAGCATATGTCTAAGCCATTCCCAATAGTATTGTGTATATGTACATCTCTATAAGATGTGATCAGTATCTTCACTATCTTGCCTACATAGTACACATGTTGATGGACCCTCAATACCTAACTTTTAGAGTCTGTCAGCAATTAGCATCCTATTCTAAAAAGCTAGCCATAAAAAGAAACATGCCTTTGGTAGACAAGACAAATCCCAATAGATTTTAAGTGGGATATTCACTTCTTCCCATCTTTGGGTATGAGTGATAGCTCTATATCCATTTTTAACACTATATTTGCCATCTTTTGATGCTGCCCAGATGAGATTGTCATTTCTTTCTAATTGTTTTATTTCCCTTTTCTGGATTATTTTTTCATATACCTTTTTTACTATTGGATGCACATCTATATTCTCCATAGATTTCCATTCCCAACTTGTGCTTCCACTAATAATTTTTTTGGTTTTATAATAATTGACCTTGCACTCCCAGTGTTTAGTTAATTTCTCTTTGATGCTCTCTGGGATCCCCATGCTATCTACTCATGGGTACCCATCCCATGAATCCTCCCAAAATAAGGCTTCATCACCCTTACCAACATCCCATGTGATAAATTTACTAATAAGGGCTTAGCTTTTAACTATAAAGTTCCAGCTTTCGAATCTTTTAGGGAGGTTCCTCATTCTAAAGATTGAATAGGGATCATCAGCATTAAGGTATTTGTTATACATGATTTTAGCCCATTCATGTTCCCTTTCTACAAAAAGGCACCAAGTAAATTTACCCCCTAATGCTTCACTTTTCCAACTTAAGTTTTTTATACCTAAACCTCCTAATTCCCTTGGTTTACATACATTATCCCATTTTATGAAGGCCAATTTTTTCAAATCATCAAAGTTATTCCAAAGGAAGCTTCTAAGTTTTGCTTCAAGCTTTTTATTGATATGTTTAGATAGAAGAAGGGAGGAGAGTAGATATGTTGGTAGAGTGGATAGTACTACTCTAATCTTGGTAACTTTACCAACTTTTGTAAGCCATTTGATCTTTCTAGCCTCCTATCCTAGCATCCACTTTATCAAGAATAATATGCCAAGCCTTATTAGATTAATTACCTTTTTCTAACTCTATTCCTAAGTATTTGCATGGAAATGTACCTCTTTTATACCCCATAATATTACAAATCTACTTTTAAATTTCACTTTTGGTGTTAATGAAAAAGATTTTAGATTTTGTTGCATTCACTTTCTGACCAGAAACTTCCATATAATGTTGAATGATAGACTTGATATTTAGGGTCTCTTTTGTTGTGCTTTCACTTGAAAGAATGGTATCATTTCCATATTGTTGGTGGGTAATATTGGGGACATTTTCAGTTATAGTAATTCCATTTATTTTCCCCTCATTGCGAACTTTGGTTATTGCTCTCCCAAACGCTTCTACCATGATAATATATAGGAATGGAGATAGACAATCTCCTTGTCTTATACCTCTTGAAGTGTCAAAGAAACCCTCAAGAGTTCCATTAATAAGGACTGAAATTTTAGTTGTAGAAATATATTGATAGATGAGATTAATCCATTGGTGCAAGAATCCAAAGGCTTCTAAGTTTTTGCATAAAAAATACAATCAACCATGTCATAAGTTTTTTGGATATCCAATTTCATGAACATGTTTGTCACTTTATTCTGATTGGCTAAGTGTAGCATTTCTTGAATGATGAGTATTTTATCTAGGATCGATCTACCTGGAACAAAGCCAATTTGTTCTTCTGATATAATCTTGGGGAGAATCGGTTTAAGTTGATTCACTAAAATTTTGGATAAGATTTTATAAATGGTATATGTTGGTAAACAGATTGTTCTTTTGTATAAACTCCCAAAATGCCCAAATCTGAAAGAACAATTAGATGCCAATAGTTGGATAATCTATCATGGGGTTGATAGATTTCCTCTAAATTGAAAGGTACAACTCCCTTATAGAATGATATGCAATGAATTTATTTATTTCCTAAACTAACTTGGTGCATTCTTAACTTGGTACATCCTATGACTCCCCAAGATTGGTAATGCAAGAATGTCGTTAATTATGAAAATGCAGTAACATGAAATTAAACTAAAGATTAAATATCTAGATCCTTGCAATAGGAACAAATGATAGTACTTCGATCTACCACCTATTCACCACTTGACTAAGAATGCAAGAAAGTGCTCAAAACTAGCCATAACAATACTCTGATTGAAAATAATCAAAAAAAATGATGCCCAAATACTATGATTCATAACAAAACCTTCCTTGTTTTAATCACAAAAAACATAATGCTCTAATTACATTTGCTTACAATCTACAACCAAATCTATTACAAAGAACAAGATATCAATCTCAGATGCATGAATGAAAATGCAGAAACTAAATGCCCTCCCCTCTACTCCAGCTCGCCGACTGTATGCAAAAGAAGTAGAACCCTTTGTAAATAAAAGGTATTACAATAAATAATGGCATCCCATGACTGTTCTGATTCTTCCATAACCATTTGATTGTTCTGCCTCTTTGGTTCTATAACCGTTCAGTTTGTAACTGATTCTTGGTCTATTCACATGGCTTGTCACCATTTCATCTTATTCGATCTTCTCGTTGCATGTTATCTTCATCTTTTATCATACATGTTTGATTCCTATTATAAAAGGAGTATCATTGTATTTAAAACTATTTTAATAAAACCATCAAACTTCTCTTTAAGTGCATATGCTCGATCAAATCCAAATGTTGAGAAATGCTCTTCATATTAAGTGGTCTCCTCAGGTTCTTTATTTTGCCAAGTGTTATTTGCTACCTTTTATGTCTTCAAAGATTTGTATAGAATTTCTAACACATGGCATAGTATCCGGGTTGACTTGTTGAAGATAATACCTGGCAGATTATCTTGCATTTGGTTGGAGTTACCTCTGAGATCCTACCCCTTTAGTATATCCCACATTCTCTGTATGAGGTGACCATTATTAAAACCAAATGGAACTATTTGCTTCCTTTCCACTATAAAAAAAAAAAATTTAATTGTATGCGATATATCAAAAACTTGAAAACTTAATGACAACTATTAGGTTGAGTCAGAAGCTCTTCCACTTGGATTCTTGTTCTTGTACTCATCAAAGCTTGCTTCAATCTACTTCTATTGAGTGTTTCCACCTCTACCATGAAAACTGAATAAATAGGTTGATGATCAGAGAACTTTGATTCCCCTCGAACATAAGACAGCTGATTTATGCCTTTACCATACCATAGTATACAATCACACCAAGCTAGATGTGCATCTCTTTGATCTTGATCTATAATTATCTCCTAAGTAGTGGCCTGAGTTTATGTGGGATTAGATAGCTTTCCTCGTAATTGCCCTGCAATAGAAAGCTTTTTTGAATGGTGTTTTGCACTCAATCCTGTTCATTGAAATTCCTTTTGATTGTGCTAATGTGTTAATCATCTCAAATTCAACCGCCAATTGTTTGAAGCATTCAGTAATCTTCTTGATTCATCTTCATTCTGCAACCCGAACTCAGCAAAAGTTCTTCCATTCATATGTGGATGTCTATGAAACATTTTCCATCTTTCTTCACGGCATCCATTCCTTCACTGGTCGTGGGTCGATGACTACGGCTTCAAATTTGGGTATTGAACTTCCACACTCACAATCTCATGGTTGTCCTTTTCCATTGCTTTGAGCAACTGAGGCACCTTCCTTAGTATTCTAATACCATGGTGAAGCGCATTTTCGTTAGCAACCTGCAAGTATCATTACATGATTCCTCCACTGGTGGCTTCACAGATTTGTATAATGCATTTGTATAATGTGTATTATGTATTAATAGAGCATAATCATCTTTATGTGGCCGTGGGTTTTTTGTGGTCTTCAATTGCACTCTCCCAAACACTCGGGCTGATTCATCCAATTTGCATTATAATCATGAGATCTCTCCTTGATAGCACCTTCATCATGCTTGTATATAAGTAAAGAGAGAGATTTCATCAGATCTCTAATCCACAATAAAATCTCTACGGTACTGAACATACAGTGCTAGTATGTGGTGTCCACATTCTGATTGAAACTCATGTGAACCATCGTCGCAAAGCATCCACTTGTATAACTGAATCTTTTGGTTGATGCCTACAAGTAATTTTCCATTAAATGCATTTAGATTGTAAATGGTGCCCTTTGTTTCTTTCTAAGTAACAAGTTGAATTTTGCCATCTTCAACAGTGAATACAAGAATTCGGCCCTTGGTAGGTTCGTTCTCCTCTGGCATAACATATGCTATACCAAGGCAATAATAAACATTTTTGTCATCTGAAAATGAGCAACTAAGGATGGAACACCCATTTTCAAATAGATCAAGTTAAAATGATGAGATAATTTCAAATGTTTGATCATCTAATAGACGCACAAAGTGTGATTTTGTCTCATCCAAATAAGCTATTGAATTCTTTACAGTACATATGGAAAACGTGTGAGTTTGTTGTTGAATGGGGAGGATCAAGATTTTATTTGAAGGCTCCCTTTGGTGTTTGCAACATACATTTTTCATTGAAAGACCCCAGCAAGAATTTGGACCTTTACTTCTCCACTGGTGGGATTTTGATTCTTGAGTGCGAATAACAGAGGGTTCATTTTCTGCCTCCCCATTGGGATTCCTCTTTCTGCTGCCTTTTTTTTTTTTTTAACAATTCCGATCCACTTGAATTCATAAACTCTTTTTTTTGTTCCTCCAATGCCTCCGTCAAGATTTTCAATAGGGACTTCCCATTAGCGAAAATTTTATTTTTAGCTTCTCCCGTGGTGAAAAACTGGAAATTTATTGTGACATCAGATTTTTCACTTCTTTATTGTGATTACTATTTTGTGTCAATTGGTTCATGGATTACATTAAAAATAAAATTTTGATGTTATAGACTCATGCTTTTCTGCTTAAATTTGAGATTTTGCATTTTCTCTTTTCAGGTGGGAAATGAGACTTTGACTTCTCCATAGGCAGAAATTCGTGAATGGACTACAAAGATGCATTGAGACATGAATTTCTTGAGTCTTTTATTTCTCATATAGTGGTTTCAAAATCTAAGCTTTCGTATGGTAGTAATACATATTTCAAGTTTGAAATTTGTGGAATTATTAAAATTTGATTTGCTTCACTTTGGCAAAAAATGACAATTTGGCTTCTCCTCTTCTTCGTGGAAAGTCCCAAATGAGCTTCTCCTATGGTAGGGAAATTGGAAGTTCGACATCCCAATTCAAATTATGCATTCCAATTCCAATTTTGCATTCAAATTCCAATTAGCTTCCTTTGTATATTCAATCAAACAATTTTGAAGGCTAACTCAATTGTTTCTTTCTCTAAGTCAAATTGTGAACATGAAGCTGAAGAAGCATAATAAATCATATCAATCTATAATTTTGATCCAATGCAATGAACTCTGAATTGTAGCATAGGAACCTTCACATCTACATCAGTCCTTCATAGAAACATTGTTAAACAAACTGGAAACAATTTTGGAGAATTCTTCAAGGGTGGCGACTTTAAAAGTTTTTAAAATGGTGTACTGAAAGTGCACCTACAGTTGGCTCTGAATGGGGATTATGTGCTACAAAGTACATAAAGAATCAATAATCTCTAATAGAAGACAAGTTCCTTATCCATTGGGCTATAGAGTCAAGGCAAAAAGAGGGAAAATATAGAGCTGCTTACCGGGAGGGTGGAGGGAGCAAGGCAAAATGAACCTACCAATATACGAAGACAATAACTAAAAAAGTAGGGGAAGACTATACTACTCCAAGAGGAAGAGGCTACGCTAAAAACACCCAAAATTGGAAACAAAAACTTAACTACTATAGGTGAGGAGACCTCACCAATAAAACAGAGAACAAGGAAGGAATCACACATGGCCATTGACAAGAATAGAGAAATATGATCCTTTCCGAAATAGAGGAAGATGCTTCACCAGTTTGAAACAACACTAATAACCTCTGGCAACACCTTCATTGCTAAAAATAAGTCTGAAAGCAATTTGCAATATAGTAACCCATGGGACCTTTCCAAATAACCATGCCTCATTATAAATCTTAGGTTCTTCTATACCTTTTTGCACACTTCTGTTCATATGTTCAACCATTTTCTGTGAAGGAGAAAAATATTCACTAGATTCCAAATGCACAAATGGAACATAATCACATCTACTCATATCAACCATATCGTTCTTAATAAAGATATCAACAATTAAACTAGGATTGAGAACATTGGAGCATTTAAGAAATTTTGTAAAAGAAATGGCATCATACTGATCACAAGTATTCTCTTCAGCAACTTCAACTTCTAAAGAAAAATTGAAACAAGGTGATTCTTCATGACACACAGGTTCCATTCGGATTGAAACATGTTCTTCATTTGTCACAATTGTCAATTCTACAAGATATTCATTTGAAGTTAAATTTTTAATACCTAGATTAACTATTGAAGAAAATTCCCATGCAAGCATCATGTTTTGATCAACCTTTATTTCAGAACAAAAAGAACCAGGATCAAACTCTTTATCTTCTTCATCATGTTGCAATACTTCATTAGTAGCTACAACAACATTGTCAACTTCAACAGGATGGTCATCAAAACATATTGCAACATTTTCATGTGTATCCATATGATTAGGAAAACCTAGTATTGTGTTAGCTTGCAAAAAGAGTGGTTCTTGCATTGGATCCTTATCAGCTCTAATGGATGAAGAGTCAATCCTACCATGTTCTTCAATAACACTAGGGATCCCACCTTTTGATAGCACATCGGTCTCATGATAATTTTCAGGAGAACAAATATTTGAAGCATGATCCTCATTTATTTCTCCTAATCTGCAACTATTATCATCAAAAGAGAAAAAGATGGAAAGGTCCTCTCTTTCAACTCTTCTTACCATCTCTTCAACCATATTTTCAGATTTGTCAAAACATGATCTCACTTTATCTTCAATACAAAATTCATCAAGAGGATTAATCATTGCATCTTCTTCAAAACAAACAGGTTCTAACATAAGATCATTATCAACCTTTGCAAATTGGAAATCATTTTTGCTAGAATCTTTAATGAAGTTAAACTTTCCATCTTTTGGAAGTGCATTAACCATCGCATGATTTTCGAAAGAAACTTCATCAAAAATTTTATCTTTATTTTCTTCAAATCTGAAACCTTTTAAATTAAGAGTAAATGAAGGCATGGGAAAAACTTCTTTGTCTACTTTTCTTACTAATTCTTTATCACTATGAAGAATATCTTTATTTGCTGAAAATTGTGCTTCTGAAAACCAAGGTATCTCTTGCTCTCCAAAAACTGAACCATTGGTTGATATGGGCTCTTCATTTACTGGTTTTTCATCAGGTATAGGGGATGAACAATACATTCCTTTTCTTCTCTGATCTTGAATATTAAAATACCTTTGATATACACACTTTAGTAGCTGAGTAGATTGATAATCTTTAGAAGATTCTAATCCTTTTACTTCAGCTTCAGCTATACTTTGTTTAAATGTAGTCCAAAGAAAATGCAAATTGAAGTCACTTTCAGCATCTATTTCTTTGAATGTGGGTTTTCTTCTGGTTTGCTTTCTTGTTTGAACTTCTTGTTCACTCAGGACTGAAAAATTGTAAGAGATGTGATTTTGTGAGATCTCTAAAATTTTATCATCATCCACCTTTAGTTCCTTACTTGGCTGCAATGTCTTTTCTTTATAATGCTGCAACATTTTTACCTTCACTTCCACCTCTTTCAGGAGGTGATATCTTGCATAAATACTTTTCCATGATAGAATAGTTGCATGATCTTTGTTAACACTCAAGTTCATCTTTACTCCATGACTGATTCTTTTTCTCCAAGTTTCAAACATATCATGCAACACCAAGTAAGTAGTGTGATGGAGTTCTATAAGGGAAGGGTCTAATCTCCTTCCTTTCATCATTTTAATAGGCATGGTCTTTTTTAATCAACAAAGTCGCCAATCTCTGCAAGTTAGAGATAATAAAATTTGAAAATGTAGACACTGGACTTCTCACCAATAGTTATGAGAACCAAAATGGAGTCGCCAATCTCTAGATAGGAGAGATATCTATAACCACTGAGGAAGAAAACATCAACACCAATTTTCTCCTCTATCTTTCTGTAGTAAAAACTTACAGTCGTCAACTTTCAATTAATTCTTTCTTCAGTTGGTTGAGACTATAGGGCTAAAAGCCTGATCCTTGTGGCAAGTACCTTATTTCCACAAGATCAGTTATAAAAATGGAAAACTAGAAAATGTAACTACGAAAGTTCTCCCCAGCGAAGTCACCAAAAATATGTTGGTAAACAGATTGTTCTTTTGTATAAACTCCCAAAATGCCCAAATCTAAAATAACAATTAGATGCCAACAGTTGGATAATCTATCATGGGGTTGATAGATTTCCTCTGAATTGAAAGGTACAGCTCCCTTATAGAATGATATGTAATGAATTTGTTTATTTCCTAAACTAACTAGGTGCATTCTTAACCTAAGAACGAAAGAGGAAAAACCAAGTTAATCCTAGGCAAGACTAACTCAGGCAGATTTTAGATGTTAAACCTAGCCAAACGACTCCCTGAGATTGGTAATGCAAGAATGTTGTTAATTATGAAAATGCAGTAACATGAAATTAAACTAAAGATTAAACATCTAGATCCTTTCAATAGGAACAAATGACAGTACTCTGATCTACCACCTATTCACCACTTGACTAAGAATGCAAGAAAGTGTTCAAAACTGGCCATAACAATACTCTGATTGAAAATAATCAAAAAAAATGCCCAAATACTATGATTCATAACAAAACCTTCCTTGTTTTAATCACAATAAACATAATGCTCTAATTACATTTGCTTACAATCTACAGCCAAATCTATTACAAAGAACAAGATATCTATCTCAGATGCATGAATAAAAATGCATAAACTAAATGCCCTCCCCTCTACTCTAGCTCTCCGACTATATGCAGAAAAAGTAAAACCCTTTGTAAATGAAAGGTATTACAACAAATAATGGCATCCCATGACTATTCTGGTTCTTCCATAACCATTCGGTTCTTCTGCCTCTTTGGTTCCATAACCATTTAGTTTGTAACTGATTCTTGGTCTATTCACATGGCTTGTCAACATTTCATCTTATTTTATCTTCCTGTTGCATGTTATCTTCATCTTTTATCATACATGTTTTATTCCTATTATGAAAGGAGTATCATTGTATTTAAAACTATTCTAATAAAACCATCAAACTTCTCTTTAAGTGCATATGCTCGGTCAAATCCAAATGTTGAGAAATGCTCTTCATATTAGAAGGTCTGCTTGGGTTCTTTATTTTGCTAAGTGTTATTTACTACCTTTTATGTCTTCAAAGATTTGTATAGAATTTCTAACACATGGCATAGTATCCGAGTTGACCTGTCGAAGATAATACTTGGCAGATTATCTTGCATTTGGTTGTAGTTACCTCTGAGATCTTTCCCCTTCAGTATATCCCACATTCTCTGTATGAGGTGACCATTATTAAAACCAAACAGAACTAGTCACTTCCTTTCCATTAAAAAAAAAATCACTTGTATGCTATATATCAAAAACTTGAAAACTTAATGACAACTATTAGTTTGAGTCAGAAGCTCTTCCACTTGGATTCTTTCTCTTGTGCTCATCAAAGCTTGCTTCAATCTGCTTCTATTGAGTGTTTCCACCTCTACCATGAAAATTGAATAAATAGGTCGATGATCAGAGAACTTCAATTCCCCTCGAACATAAGACAGTTGATTTATACCTTTACCATACCATAGTATGTACAATCACACCAAGCTAGATGTGTGTCTCTTTGATCTTGATCTATAATTATCTCCTAAGTAGTGGTCTAATTTTATGCAGGATTAGATAGCTTTCCTCGCAAGTACCCTACAATAGAAAGCTTTTTTGAATGGTGCTTTGCACTCAATCCTATTCACTGAGATTCCTTCTGATTTTGCTAATGTGTTAATCATCTCAAATTCAACCGCCAATTGTTTGAAGCATTCAGCAATCTTCTTGATTCATCTTCATTTTGCAACCTGAACTCAGCAAAAGTTCTTCCATTCATATGTGGATGTCTTTGAAACATTTTCCATCTTTCTTCGCGGCCTCCATTTCTTCATTGGCAGTGGGTCGATGACTATGACTTTGGATTTGTGTATTGAACTTCCACACCAGCAATCTCATGGTCGTCCTTTTCCATTGCTTTGAGCAACTGAGGCGCCTTCCTTGGTATTCTAATAACATGGTGAAGTGCATGTTCCTTAGCAACCCGCATGTATCATTACATGATTCCTCCATTGGTGGCTTCGCAGATTTGTATAATGCATTTGTATAATGTGTATTGTGTATGAGTAGAGCATAGTCATCTTTACATGGCCATGGGTCTTCTGTGGTCTTCAATTGTACTCCCTCAAACACTCGAACTAATTCATCCAATTTTCATTATAATCATGAGCTCTCTCCTTGATAGCACCTTCTTCATGCTTGTATATAAGTAAAGAGAGAGATTTCATCAGATCTCCAAGCCACAATAAAATCTCTATGGGACTAAACATACAGTGCCAGTATATAACTGTGGTGTCCACATTTTGACTGTAGCTCACGTGAACCATCATCGCAGAGCATCCACTTGTATAACTGAATCTTTTGGTTGATGCCTACAAGTAATTTTCCATTAAATGCATTTAGATTGTAAATAGTGCCCTTTGTTTCTTTCTGAGTAACAAGTTGAATTTTTCCATCTTCAACAGTGAATACAAGAATTTGGCCCTTGGTAGGTTCGTTCTCCTTTGGCATAACATATGCTATACCAAGGCAATAATAAACATTTTTGTCATCTGAAAATGAGCAACTAAGGATGGAGCACCCATTTTCAAATAGATCAAGTTGAAATGATGAGATAATTTCAAATGTTTGATCATCCAATAGATGCACAAAGTGTGATTCTGTCTCATCCAGATAAGTTATTGAATTCTTTACAGTACATATGGAAAACGTGTGAGTTTGCTCTTGAATGGGGAGGATCGAGATTTCATTTGAAGGCTCCCTTTGGTGTTTGCAACATAAGGATCAAGATTTCATTTGAAGGCTCCCTTTGGTGTTTGAAACATACATTTTTCATTGAAAGACCCCAGCAGGAATTTGGACCTTTACTTCTCCACTAGCGGAATTTTGATTCCTGAGTGCGAATAACAGAAGGTTCATTTTCTGCCTCCCCATTGGGATTCCTCTTTCCACTGCCTTTTTTTTTCAATAATTCCGATCCACTTGAATTCAATAAACTCCATTCTTCTTCCCTCCAATGCCTCCATCAAGATTTTCAATAGGGACTTCCCATTAGCGGAAATTTTATTTTTAGCTTCTCCCATGGCAAAAAATTGGAAATGGACTGCGACATTAGATTTTCTGCTTCTTTATTGTGATCACTATTTTGTGTCAATTAGTTTGTGGATTACATTAAAAATGAAATTTTGATGTTATAGACTCATGCCTTTCCGCTTAAATTTGAGATTTTGCATTTTCTCTTTTCAGGCGAGAAATGAGACTTTGACTTCTCCATAGGCAGAAATTCGTGAATGGACTACAAAGATGCATTAAGACATGAATTTCTTGAGTATTTTATTTCTCATATAGTGGTTTCAAAATCTAAGCTTTCGTATGGTAGTAATACATATTTCAAGTTTAAAATTTGTGGAATTATTAAAATTTGATTTGCTTCACTTTGGCAGAAAATGACAATTTGGCTTCTCCTCTTCTTCGTGGAAAGTCCCAAATGAGCTTCTCCTGTGGCAGGGAAATTGGAAGTTCGACATCCCAATTCAAATTATGCATTCCAATTCCAATTTTGCATTCAAATTCCAATTATGCTTCCTTTTTATATTCAATCAAACAATTTTGAAGGCTAACTCAATTGTTTCTTTCTCTAAGTCAGATTGTGAACATGAAGTTGAAGAACCATAATAAATCATATCAATCTGTAATTCTGATCCAATACAATGAACTCTGAATTGTAGCATAGGAACCTTCACATCTACATCATTCCTTTATAGAAGCATTGTTAAACAAACTGGAAACAATTTTGGAGAATTCTTCAAGGGAGACAAGTTTAAAAGTTTTTAAAATGGTGTACTGAAAGTGCACCTACAGTATTGCATAAAGCTATAGGTCTGAAATCCCTTGGGTTTTTAGGACCATCTTTTTTGGGTACCAGGGTGAGAAAGGTGAAATTGATTTCAGATAGTAATGATCCACCATTTCTTGATGATTCAATGGCTTTCCAAAGATCAAAATCAATAATGTCTGAGCATTTTTGGTATAAGAAAGCCTGGAATCTGTTTGGGCCTAGATATTTGTTAGGATTCATGTTGAATAACACTAGTCTAACTTCTTCTAGGGAAATTTTTTTGTTTAATGTTTTATTATCTTCTAACATGACCACTCTAGTTATAGCTTCAAGCATTTTTACTTGAACTACCATATTCAAGCAATCAAAGTTATTTAATATGTTATGAAAGTGACTCACAAAAATCTCAGCTATTTTGTCTGGGTTTTTAGTAGTAGTACCTAGTGGATCTTTGACTATTATTTTTCTTTTGGATCTATTATGTAGGATGTTGTTATGGAAAAAAATTTCATTTCGGTCTCCTTCTTCTAGCCATTTTTCTCTTGACTTTTGTCTCTAAAATATTTCTTCTTTTGCCAGGATGTTTTCCTACTTGGTAAGTAATTCTTTTTCTAGATAAAAGTTATCATTATTCATCCCCTTTTTAATTAACTTTATATTTAATTCTTTTAATCTTTCCTTGATATCTATTTTTTCTCTAAATATATTATTGAAATGTTATTTATTTCACTTAAGTATATTTTCTTTAATCATTTTCATCTTAGAAACAAAAACATACATTTTATAGCCTTTAAAATTGCCTTGATTCCACCATTGTCTAATAAGTTCCATAATTTTTTTGTCTAAAAACCACATTTATTCACACTTAAAAGGATTTCTAATGGGTTTATAGGGTTCAAAAAAATCAATTCTAACAGGATAGTGGTTTGATCCTGCTATTGGTAGAATTGAGGATTGGATATTGGAATTTAATTCACTAAGTTCTCCTTTGAGACAAAATCTATCCAATTTCTCAGCTATATAAGAGAAGTCTTTCCTTATATTATTCCATGTGTACTTCCCATTATTAACCAGAATATCGATCAAGTTGTTAAGGTCAAACCAGTTTTTAAATTCCTTAGATGCTTGGGAAGTTTGTTGGGTGCCTCCAAATTTTTCATCTATATTTAAGATAGTATTAAAATCACCACCTATGAGAATGATTATATTACTGTGGTCATTAATAAATATACTAGTTTCTTCCCATAAGAATTTTTTATCTGTGTTATAGATTGGACCATAAACATTTAGTAAGATGAATTGTAGGTTAGTTTTAATGCTTTTGACTATGCTACTCATCAAGAGTTATTTGAATTTAATACATCTAGAGTAACTTTCCTAGGATTCCAAATCATGCCTAAACCTCTTGAAGCTCCTCTAGATTCATGTAGGTTAACGCTCCAACTACCTAATTTCTTTTCTAGCTTGATTCCTTCTTCCTTATTCAATTTTGTTTCTTGTAACATAATAGTTTCATATTCAAATTGTTTTAGGTCTTTCTTTAGTAATCATTTCTTACTAGGGGCATTTAAACCCCTAGCATTATAGGTAGTGATCTTCATGTTGCCTTGGGAAAGATCTTCCCCTTCCCTAGATTAAGTAACTGATTGATCTTTTGTTGCCCTTTTGTCTGCCCATCATCTTCTCTAAGTTCCTTAAGAGATTTCCTACCTCTTTTAGCCTTCAATTTGCCATATCAGGGAAAATGTATCCTTTTTTGGTTCATCAGAATACCCAACTGCTCTATGTTCTCCTACACATTTAAAGTAATTTTAGATTATTTTCCTTCTTTTTCATCTTTATCTTCATTTTCTAGTTCTTGCAATATTTGTTCTACAAGGTTTGTCTGATCATATATAATTCTATCATCCTTTAATGGTATCTTTCTAACACTACCGTCCTCAAAACCATCACCTTGTATTGTCATTGGTTTATATTTGGTTATATGTAAGGCTTTACTATTCTTATCTTCATCCTTAATGATTAGAAAATCTCTTTTTAAGTCTTCAAAGGTGTAGTTATCTCCACCCAGTTTTAAAACTCATTGCATTAGATCCTCTTTCTGTGATTCGCTACTCTTATCTATATTCTCGAAGCTAAATACTTGGATCAGTTCATCAGTTAAAAGTTCCAAGTTGTCTTTCTCGGTCTCATCTAAAATTACCTTTTCCAAGTCTTCATCCCTTGCCATATCATTATTGAAGAAGTCATGAAAATCTTGTGTTAAGGTTCCTTTTATCTTGCTCTGGTCAATTTTCTTTGCCTTGTGCTCACTAGAGTCATGATCAGGAGATTATTTTCTTGTGGATGGAATCTACCAAAATTTGGTGAACCGATTTATTGCCTCTTTATTGGAGATTCTAGTCTCCCTCATATATTCTTCTTTATGTTGCTACGAGGTCTCCATTTTTTCTTCTATACACTTAGGCTTTTCATGTTCTGGAACTTCATTAGAAAATAGATGGTTATTTTCTATTTCTTCAATACTATTGTTCAAGTTACCCAGGGACTTTGACTCTTTTTCTGGTGATTTTTCTTCCTCATTAATTACTTTTGTATTATTGCCCTACTTTACTTTCTTTGATCTTTTTTAAAACTTTTTGCCATTGATAATTGTACTTTTTTGCCTTATGTTATCCATATCTTGAGTAGTTTGTTTCTTTTACTCTCTTTAGTTCTTTGGGGCTTTGATCTTCACAAGTAGTCTATATTTTCAAATTAGGGATAATTCCTTTAAAATCCTCCATATTTAATAGTTCAATAGTTTCTTTCCTATTTTTTGAAATTAAGAATTTTTCTTCTTCTGTACTTTGATATTTCTTCTTTTTAGCCTCTTGTGTTAGCTCTACTACTTTCTCCTATTTTTTCTTAGAGATAGGGGGTAGGCTACTACTGGTCTTTGTAGATGAGCTTGAGAGTATCCCTGTTCTATCTTGCAATGTCTTCAAGAGGCCTTTCTCATATATGGGATTCCTTTTATAATCTCTTTGATTTCTTATGTTCATCATAAGAAGGTATCTTTAAGGTTTGCAATTAGTTGCAGATTTTTGAAAGTGATTTTTCTCTCATTATTTAGTTTGATTATCTTAGAGATTTTACCTTCACTCATGTACAAGTTTTAAGTTATAGATAGATCTATTTTTTATTACTTTGATAGGTTTGAATTACATGTTATTTGCCTTACAGTTGATCAAAAGTTTGATATTATTACAATATTTGAAAGATGCATCTAATCACCAACTGAAAAACCTACTTTCCTTATAATTTCTACATGTATTAGTTTCGATGGGAGGGATTGAAGGGAGATCTAGGTTGGAATCAAGAAGTCTAAAATTTATTCCTTACAATCTGGTAGCCACTAAATGAATTTAATAGAAAATCCTTTAAAGTAACAGTCAAAGACAAAAAGGAAATCTTTTTTGACATATTCATCACTACAATGAATGTACACTAACCTATCATAATTGTGAGAGATACTTACCTGGTTTTTGTAGAAATCTTTTAGCCAATTGATGATATTGATAATTTTTTATTTAGGCCCATTCCAGAATGTGAATATACCAACATTTTGGCACTTCTATCATTGATCTTCACTATTCTGATTACTACTAATAAGAAACTTTTCCTCGAATTTGATTTAAATGGGTCTAGGAGCCGTGAAGGGTTGAATATCAGGATGAACGGGATATTTGGTAATCGAATTCCTATGATGAGGTGGAATATATGTTTTAGGAGTGGAAAAAGAAGGATTGAGACTTGTGATCTCAGTCTTCTAAGGTTGACTCTTATAGAGATTCAGGGGATCCACGTAGGAATCATATAGAAAACCACGTAGAAATCAGATAGAAAACCTATCTGTTGAGAGAACAAAGAATTTTTATTTTGATCTACACATTTAGTGTAATTATAGAAGTGGATTTTTTTGTCAAGGCTCAAAGTAGAGCAAATGATAGGCCAAAAACTACACAAGCCCTAGGATTTGATTAATTTGGGAAATTCACTATCAATAATTTAAGGATATGTCAAGGGTTTACTTATTCTAATCTAGGGAGATATGGAATGGAGAGACCTTATTCGAGTCTAGTTTGGCTTGGGAACTGATATTTCCATTAAATTTTGTCAATGTCTAAAGCCCTATCCTCCCTATGGGGATTGCTATCATCTCTACTGAGGTGACCCCTAATTTTTTGTAATTTGTCTACTTTGCGTTAGGCTGATCTAGATCATTTGGCTCATCTAAAACTGAAAACAGGTTAGTGATTTTTATAGCATAATTGAACTATGCAGGATGATTGTTATTGAGGAGAGGGGGATTGGTGCATATTCTCCCCAAATTTTTCTTTTCCTTATTAGGGTTTTAGGATGTCAGCCATGGATGCAACACCAATTGAGAATTAGGTTTTGAATACTTTGCCAAAACCCCTATCTTTCTAGATTGCTAGCCTCAATAGTTTTGTTGTTTGTCTTCAATCGTCACATTTTTTACATTTTTGACGTCTACTCTGGTTGCCCTTTTTTTGTAAAAAGGGACACATCACAATTAGTATTATGTTTAGGGTTAATTTTTTAAAGATGAAAAACTATTAATAAAATATAATAAACATATACTATTTTATTAATTTATTATGTATAATTTATTTTTATTTTTATTTTTATTTTAAAAGAAAAAAAATATTTTAAAATAAATAAAAAGCCCCTTTATTGGGGTGGCCCATGTCCTTCCTACGGTATGCATGATGCTGCCAAGGTAGCTGTTGAATTGTTCAAGTGGTGCAGGAGCACCCCAGGGTCTTGTTTATATTCTAGTTCATTTTGGCTTGTAGGTGGTTCTAGCCAACTACCAAGGTAATAGGAATTGTTGATAAGTTCCCAAGTGATGTGTGATGTGTGTTTATAGATAGGTGTTCTTAGAGTCGGGCTTGTGGTCTATTTTCAGTAAGTCTAATGCTAAGTCTTAGAAAAGTCAACATGGGTTGAAGGTTGAACAATTCTCCAAAATAGAGTGGCAATTATATATTTGATTTTTTAAGTTTTTTTAGGATAATATGATGTCATTTGGGTCAGATTGTGCATGGCAGGTTAATAGAAATATAAAATTGCAAAAAGATGTAAAGTTGCTCATGACAACTTTGGAATTTTGCAGTTGTCATGATAACATTTTCCTAAAATCTAGGAAATAGCTCTAAAGGAGCCCTAACTCAAACCTTAGGGTCTGAACATGAGGGTTTGATATATTTAAGGTTATAAAAACCCTAATCAAGGAGTTAGTTGTTACATTATATGGTTGGCATTGGAAAAGACACTGAATTTTTTATGACAGAGAAGCTTTTTATCTTCAACCAGACTCTGAATGGATTGAATGGATGAATTTGAGGCATTGAGGAGTTGATTCTTGTTATTTATTTTAGTTTTTTAGAGTTTGAATTGTTCTTTTTCATTTTTCAAAATCTTTAATTTCCACTAGTTTGTTGTCTTAAACAATGCCAGTCATGTAAATATGAGACCTACTTGAATTCCTATGATTAAAATCCAATGACCACTTGGAATCAAGGCAGGGACACTATAAATAGTGTAAATATGTGTTTTGAGGTTCTTTTTTATAGGAGAGCTATTTTTTCCATCAAGCCCTAAGCGAGTGCAAAGGCATTCTAACTAGGAGGTTGCATAGAACAGTAGCAAGAAAGCTTGCAAGATTGACTGGTTTGTGCCAATCAATGGTAGGAGTAAGTAAGGGCATGTGTCCTTGATAAGTGAATGAAAGGAGAGGAGTGGTGGAGTTGAATAGAGTATTTAATGGAAGCAAAGAATCCAAACTACTTTGCATACCCTAAAAACCCAAGAAGATAGGGTTTTGGTGACAACCCTATGTATGGACACCTTGGAGATCTAAAACCTAGGAAATTTTGAAGCCTAGGAGGTCCTAAAAAAGAATCCCTAAATATGTTTGGGGTTTATTTGGAGAAGTTGAGATTTATTCCAAGAACACTGATTTTGGGAGGCCTAATTGGGGCTAAAAGGGCTATAAGGCCTAAAACTTGAAAAGTAAGAACTCGATAGAAAATCCAAAGAAGAATCCATCCAAGTGGATCAAAATGGATTGAAAATAAATAGGGAATAGAAATGACACCTATTCCTAGTCCCAAGATTATTTTGGGAGAAAAATGGCTAAGTTGAGCCCATGAGCGCATAATTGGATTGGGGAACATAGTTGAGTGTTTGAAGTTGGTGGTGAGTTCTATAAGGGGAAAGGGGATTTTAGGAGTGATCTCTAAGTAGGGTAGAGTGGAATACCCTATTAAGACCAAAGAATAGGTCTTAGGAAGGGAAATGGTTCTCTTAAAAGATAATTTTCCCCATCAAAGTGGTGTTAGAGCCATTCAAAGGCTTGAGAAGTGAAGTGTGTATGTCAGAGGAAAGTGAATCCATTGGAGAAAGCACCATGGTGACCAATGCAGAGTTGGAAAGATATTTTTCAAAACAAAACAAAACAAAAATAGGCTTCTTGAGGAATTCATCAAAGAGATGAAGCAAAAGTTAGAAAAGGTTGTAGAGAAAATAGGGAAGATGAAAGAGTAGCTAGAAGTGGATAAAGACAAAGGAAAGAGTCAAGTAGAAGAAGGAATAGAACCAAAACCAGACCCTCTATTAGCAAAGAAAGCCCTCAAGGCACTAAGTGGTAAGGCACTAGAAGGCATTCCTATGTTCACTGGAAGGATGGGTGCTGAATTATTAATGGAATGGATTGGGGGTATGGAAAACCACTTTGAGTGTGATGATATCGCAAAGGCCCAAAAGGTGAAGATAACCAAATCAAGGTTAAGAGGACAAGAATTAACTTGGTGGAAATTCTTGCTAGAAGGAAGAGAGAAGGAAGGAAAGAAGCCAATATTCAATTGGAAGACTATGGTGGCTAAAGTAAAGGAAAACTATTTGCTAGATGATTATGACATCCAACTATACAAGAAGAGACAAAATCTTAGATAGAGAGACCTAGATGTGGCTACCTATACTGAAGAGTTTCAAAAACTAATCCTTAGGTCTAGAGTGCAAGAAATTAAAAGCATTAAGGTTGTTAGGTATTTAAATGGCCTTAGATGGAATATATAAGAAGAGTTGAGTCTCTTTACAATTACTACCCTACATAGCTGTTATTAGATGGCTATTAAAGTGAAAGAAGAGTTGAAAAACAAACAAGACTCAATTACTAGGGGTAGAGGAAGAGGCAGATATTCTAGATGTGGACATAAAGGAGGTTCTAGTGGAAGAAACAATGAGAATAGAGGCCAAGGATACTCCAAATCCATTGAACAAGTACATGAACCCAATAATAGGGGTGGTTATGGTAGAGGAAGGAGTTTTCCCAATGGTGGAAGAGGAAGATTGGGTGGATTTGGAAGAAGCTCTCATTTTTCTTCCATGAAATGTTACAATTGTGAGTGATTGGGTCACCCTGCTTATAGGTGTCCTGATAAGCCATCATCTTTACAAGGGGAGAAAAAGATAGCATAAGTGCAAGAAGAGGATTTTTTAAAACATTTTGAGGTGATTTTGGATTCAAAGAAATATTAAAATCTAATGCTTAGAAGGATATTGATCAAAGAACCTACCAAGGATGAGCACAAACAAAGGAAGGTACTTTTTAGGGTCAAGTGCAAGATATTAGGCAAAGTGTGCAAGGTCATAATTGACATAGGATCTTCTGATAATGTCATTTTAGAGTAGGCATTCCATAAGTTGAACCTCACAAAGATATCCCATGTGTGTCCCTATTAATTCACTCGGTTGAACAAGGGGAAAAACATACTAGTCAATGAGCAAGTATGGGTTAAGCTTTCCATAGGCAAGTATCAAGACAAAATACTTTGTGATGTGTTACAAATGGATGTATGTCATCTGTTGCTTGGCATACCATGGCAATATGATAGGGAGGTAGTACACCATGGCAAGGAAAATACGTACTCATTCAAGAAGAATGGGGTCACTTATAAAATATAGTCATTGATTGAAGAAGACATAGTGGAGAAGATAGACTCCAATACACTCTTAATGAGTGGGAAGGAGTTCCTAAAAGATATGAAGGAAGAAGAAGGGAGGGGGAGTCACCTATGTTATATTGGTTATGCCATATTGGTGAAACCAAGGGAGGGGGAGTCACCTATGCTAGAAGAAGTGAAGAAACTATTAGACAAGTTCAGGGACATTATTTGTGAGGGTACACCATCTACATTGCCACCTAATAGAGCAATTAGTTGTCAAATAGAATTTGTGCAAGGGGAAAATTTCCTAATAAGGTAGTATACAAGATGACACCATAACAAAACAAGGAGATAGCAAGGCATGTTCAAGAGCTTTTGGATCAAGTTCTAATCAGGAAGAGTATTAGCCCATGTGTTGTTCCAATGGTATTGGCACCTAAGAAGGGAGGTAAGTGGAGGATGTGTATTGATTTTGTGGAAATAAATAGGATAACTATTAGATATAGGTTTCCTATTCCAAGAATAGAAGATTTAATGGATTGTTTAGGAAGTGCTAAATACTCCTCCAAGATTGATCTAAAAAGTGGATACCATCATATTAGGATGAAGTCATTCTTTAAGACCATAGAGGGGTTATATGAGTGGTTAGTAATGTCATTTGGGCTTACAAATGCACCTAGTACTTTTATGAGGGTGATGAATGAGGTTATAAAGGACAATATAGGAGTATTTTTGGTGGTCTACCTAGATGATATTATCATCTTTAGTAGGGAAAAGGAAGAAGACATGAAGCACCTAGAACTTTTATTGAAGAAACTCGAAGGGGAGAAGCTCACCATAAACCTTCAAAAGAGTGAGTCAATGAAACAAGAACTACTCTACCTAGGATTTGTAGTATCAAAAGGTGACTTGAATATTGAGAAGAGCAAGGTTGAATCCATTCTAAGTTGGCCTACTCCTAAGATAGGAACTAAAGTCAAAAGTTTTCATGGGTTGGTTCAATTTTATAGGAAGTATAAGGAGGTTCAGTGAAATTTGTGTACCAGTCCTTGAAACCATAAAAGGAGAACTCAAAACAAAGTTTGTGTGGACCAAGGAAGCCAATGAAGGCTTTGAGAGATTGAAGAAGAAAGTGGCTACCCAACCTATACTAGTTTTTCCAAGTTTTGATAAGCCATTCATAGCGGAATGTGATGCAACATTATAGTGGGTGTAGTCCTAAGCCAAGAAGGTAGGCTAGCAACATTCTTCAGTGAGAGGTTAAGTGAACCCAAATCTAGGTATTTGTCCTATGACTTAGAACTATATCCTTTAGCACAAGCCCTTAAGAAGTGGAGGTACTACCTATTGCCTAAGGAGCTTTTGGTTTTTGCTAATAACTGAGCCCTAAGTTACATCAACACTCATGATCGTCTAAGTTTGAGGCATATAAAGTGGATGGAATTATTGTAGTCTTACACCTTCACCATTAAGCATAAGAAAGGAGTCAATAAGAAGGTTGCAAATGCACTTAGTAAGAGGTTGCTCACTATCTAAGAGATATAGTTGTAGAGCATTGGGGTTGAGGAATTCAAAGACCTCTATAAAGAGATGCAAACTTTTTAGAAATCCACAAGGTATGCATTGAATTTGATAATCATTTTCATAGTGAATATTTAGGCTACACATTGAAAAATAGTTTATTGTTCAAGGGAAAATAGTTATGTGCTCCAAGAGGTTCCATGAGGAAGAGTCTCATTCAATAGAAACAAAATGGGAGTTTGAGTGGGCACTTTGGGTTGAACAAGACTCTAGACTTAGTAGAGAGGTTTTAGTATTGGCCTAAGATGGAAAAGAATGTAACGAAATATATGGAGCAATGTGGAGTGTTTCATAAGGCAAAGGGAACATCATCAAATGTAGGACTCTACTAGCCATTGCCCATCCCAAATAGACCTTGGGAGTGTAAGAGTAATTAGATATTTCCTTTCCTAATTAACTCTTTAGGCATCTAATAATTAATTATTTTAATGCAACCTAGGTTAGACCTTTTTAGGGTTTTGATCTCCTTTATAAGGATGATCTCTCATTGTAAAAATTTAATTTAGATTCATTCATTATTGATTATAGCCATCTACGTTCTTGCTCATCAAGAATGTCTCATCTATGGATCTGGCAATTTATACCTCCATAGCTTTTTGCTTCTCTCTTATGTAATAGATGTTTGCATTTAGGTGATTCTTGGGAGCTGTGGGTTGATCTTTCATCAACTTCAATATGGTATCAGAGCTCGAATCTTTATGCCCATGTTCTATTCTTGAGAGATTTGGCATTGGATTTCAGATCTGAGCTTTCAATAGATTTTTTTATTAGATCTGGGGGATCACTAATTTTCAAGACACGTTGAGCAAAAAAAAACATCATATTGAGCTCAGAGTGCTTGAGAACCCCATTTCTGTATAAAATACATCTAGTTTGGATGATATTGAAATCTAAGGCAAAAAAAAATTGCACCCAAGACATTTTGACTTGTGCACACAAATTGAGGTAGTGATTATTTTATTTTTCCAAGTTTGTTTATTTTACAAAAAAAATCTTTTGTATTAAAAAATTCGCATGCATTTAGGTGAAAGTTGGCATTGATTTTGAAGAAAAAGAGGAAGATATTTTATTTGGGCTCTGTCTATGTTAGATCAAAACTTGTCAACCCTCTATCTACTTACTACTACTATGCTTTTTGAAGGGCACACTCCTTCCTTGGTACCTACAGTAGTCTTGTTGAGTGTAGGGGTCCAACTTTCATGAGTCCCTTGCATGATTTCTAGCATAATTTTTTGTGTGTGCGCATTTTCTTGTGGAAGTATTTGCCTTGGGACTTGGGCTCCATGCTTAGCCAAAGTTTTAAGTGGTGGTCTCTGTTGCTTTTTTTTTTGGAGGTGATCCACCTTTTTTTGGCAATGTTTATACCTTGGAAGTGCTACAATCATCCGGCCTGCCACTCAATGCATGAAGGGAGGTGATAATGTTTGAGGAGACTAATAGTGTTTAGAGGGTGCACCTTTTTAGGCCCCACCCTTGCCCATGCACATGGTACTCTGCCTCCAGATCAGCCTTGTACCACATGTGTTCCCTAGTTTGGACGAGAATGCAATTTTTTTTTATTGGGCGAGATGACTGGATTGCGATTCTATTGTGAAAGATGTTCTTATTGGGAGCCTTCAGCGAATTCAGGAGACCTAAGTTTTTGTGTAGCCCATTTTTTTTTGGGCATTTCTTTGACCCCACGTGTTTGGTTAAGAACATGAACTTATGTAGTTCTTGGAAGTTTGGAAATTTTGAAGATTGTTTGTGGATTGGACCCTTTAAAGTATTAGCCAGCTAGTTTCTCTCTGGCAAAACCTTAAGTGTTTGTTCCATGTGTTGATTTTTGCTTTTCTTGGAGACAAATTAGACCGTCTACTTCATGTTCAATGTAGATTTTGTGGAAATCTATCCCACTTCAACACCAATTTGGGTGCCCATGCACATTTACTTGTGTACCTTACAACATTAATGCCAGTTTTTAGAGATGACACTATTTATGGCAGATATTTTGGAACAGTGCGCATGTACTTTCTTGGTACCATGCACTCAACATTTTCCATGTGGTACTTTTATAGCCACTCATAATTTGTGATTGGGAGGCATGCTTTTCTTCTAGTACACACATTTGTTGATGGTTTTTTTTACCCCTTTCTTGGTGGGTTAGAGAATTTTTGGACAAATTCTTTATCATGGGCATGGTTTTTGACACATGTTCAAAAGTTTTATTTAATAAAACCTTTATTCTCACATGTACAATTTTGGCCACCAAATTTTAACTCTAGCACCAGCTCTTTTATCGGCAACACTAATTTTCACATCACTATCTTGTTTTCAGTGATTGGATATCCTTTACCTGATAAGGGTCACTTTTAGGCATTTTTTTTCCTTAATGGTTGCTTGACCATCAAATTTAGGCTTGTCACTTGCTAATGTCAGCACCATGTTAGCATTTCATCAGTGATCTTGTCACCTACCTTCACTTTTTTGCTCATATCTTGGGCATACAGACTATGTTTTCCACAAACAAGATATTGCCAAAAATTTGGTTCCAAGCCTATCATAGAGGTACAATTGATTTTTAGTTTTGATGCCATTTTATGGCTTTTTCTTCTGTCAAAGTTAGGGGTACAATTTTGCACTCTAGGAGACATATATTGAGCATTAGATGTCCAATTTGGGAATTCTTTATATCACTGGAAAGGTATTTTCAAGCTCTTTCCAGTGATACTAGCTATTTTCCTAGATTCTACTCCAGGTACATTCTATCTAGTCTTTTGTATTTTAACATTCTGGTGGATATCTTGGATATTTTAGATCTGAGGATTGATTTCATTTCTTTAGATGATTCTTTATGGATTATACTACTTATTGTATTAGTTGTATGTCTCTTCTAGTCTATTTAGACATCATTTGTATGCATTCTTGCAAACACACTAAGATAAAGTGTCATATTGTATTTGTACTTTCATTTCAATTGTTTTGCCTTGTTTTGCCTTCAGATTCAAGTAGTGCCATCTGAGGACACTCATGCATATTATTGTATTTTTGAGATTCATTATGTCATGTGCCTTATTGTACATGTACTACTCTAATAAAGTGTTATGGGGGGTTGATGTTTTGCCTTTATTTGCCATCTTCCTTTGTCTAGTTAGTGTACCTTCTGTGACATTAGCCTCATGAGATGTCTAAGATTGATCAACTCAATACACACATATGTACTCTTTTGTGCATCTCAATCGTGGTTCCTTGACATATAGTTCTTTTCGCCCACTTTTCCAATTACTTGTCACCTTTCCCTTATCTACATTATGGGGGGTTCTTTTGTTGTTTCTCATGCTTCCTTAGTTTGATTGATCAAATTTTTAGGCTTTGGTATTTCATGCCATCTTTATCTTCAATTTCAGTTTTTGCCTTTGTGTACCTCCTAATTTGATGCAAGTTACAATCTTCTCTACCTGGTCAAGTTTTATTTTAGTGGAGGTTCTTCAAATCAACAGTTACTTTTGACAGAGCTTTACATCTTCTACATGCTTCAATGGTGTTCTTCATGATCATCTTTTGTTCCTATCTTCTGGGACATTACCTAGTTTGGTGGCATCTTTAGTCCTTCACTAGTTTCTTTTAGTATGTTTTTTGTCTCTTTTTGGAGTAGGGTTTTTCCCATGTGGTTTTCTATATTTCTCCTCTTTTCAGAGATTTGGCTGTGCTTGGGTATGTCATCAAGCCTTGTTTATCGGGACCCATTTCTACTTTGAGTAGTAGTTTCTATGTTTTTAGCTACTCCTTTAGTTTATCTTAAGTGGGGGTGTTAGAGTAATTAGATATTTCCTAATTAACTCTAGTTGTTTAAGCTAAACTTTAGGTATCTAATAATTAATTCTTTTATTAATTATTTTGATGCAACCCAGGTTAGACCTTTTTAGGGTTTTGATCTCCTTTATTAGGATGATCTCCCATTGTAAATATTTAATTGAGATTCATTCATTGTTGATTATAGAAATCTACTTTTTTACTCATCAAGAATGTCTCATCTATGGATTTGGATATTTTTGTCTCTAGAGCTTTTTTCTTCTTTCTTATGTAATAGGTGTTTGGATGCAGATGATTCTTGGAAGCTATGGGGTTGATCTTTCATCAACTTCAATAGGGAGTGCATAAGCATGGATTTTGTAATAGGATTTTCTAGGACACCAACTAATTTGGATAGTGTATTTGTGGTAGTAGGTTCAATAAGATGAGCCATTTTATCCCTTGTAAAACCACACATGATGCTAGTCATATTGCTCACCTTTTCTTCAAGGAGATAGTAGGGATACATGGGTTTCCAATAAGCATAGTTGCAAATAGAGATGTGAAGTTTATGTGACACTTCTGGAAGACCCTTTGGAGGAGGCTAGGAAACAACTTGTCTCATAGCTCTAAATATCATCCCCAAACTAATGGACAAACATAGGTAATTAATAGGGTACTTAGTAACTTGTTGAGATGTTTGACTAAGAAGTATGGACATTGATGAAAACAAGTCATTCCTCAAGCAGAATTTATCTATGATGATAGTACAGATAGGACTACTGGCAAGAGTCCATTTGAAGTGGTATATAGATTACATCCAAGAGGAGTTCTTGAGCTTAGAGACTTGAAAGGATATGAAGGGATTAGTGGTCATGCTAATGATTTTTCTCAATCAATGAGAGAGGTACATGAGAAAGTGAAGAGGACCTTAATGGAGACCAATCAGAGTTGAAAGCTAAGAGATATGAAGGGAGAAGAGACCTACGATTTGAGGTAGGGGACTTGGAAATGGTATTCTTGAACAAGGCTAGATTACAAAAGGGCATACCAAGTAAGCTACAAATAAAAATGATTGGACCATGCAAGACGTTGGCTAAATATGGTGTTGTTTAGTGTGGAGCCTAATCAGTCCCCAAGTGGGAGATTGTTAGATTCTGGTGACTAATCAAGAAAGTATTGTACATACTTCATAAATTCTTTGGGGCTTGGGGCATTACCCTAGAAAAAAAATTGGGCACTATTTTATCGAGCTTTTGGGTAGACATGCAATTATTAATTATAACCCTAAAGCGGTTAAAATACTTGTATAAAAGGGCTTAGGGTTAGGGATTGTCTCATAAGGTGTGATGAAAAATTGGTTCTTGTGGCGGTATTGAGTTGTAAGGGATTACAGATTGTAATCAGGTTGTAATCATTGGATCATAAAAATATTGGACTTGTTGTTTGGTGGACGTAGCCTAGGGATTGGGTGAACCACATTAAATCTTGGTATCTTGTGTTCCTTTTAGTGTGATCTATTATTTTTTGTTATTGGTTATATTTGCATGTAATTGTTATTTATGTTCGTGGTTTAATCCTAACATATGGTCCAAATGCCTATAAGGTGGAACTACCCAAGGAGATGTCCATCTCTCATATCTTCAATGTGAAGGACTTGATGAAATACAAAGGACCGAAAATGGATGACGAATAATATAGTACTAAGGTGATTAAGGATGTGAAAGAACTCAAGATATCTTATCAGAACAAACCCTAGATTGAAAAGATTTTGGATTCAAGAGTGAAGAAGAAGACTAGGAACAAGACATACTTGGAGCACCTAGTGAAATGGAGACACCAACCAGAGTCAGAGGCTAACTAGATAGCAAAAAGCAACTTAAAGAATCATGGCACCAGTATGGAGTTCTTAATACTACAGGTTCCTTAACCTTTTTGTTGTAGGGGGAGAATGGTGCAGGAGAACCTTAGGGTCTTGTTTAGATTTAGTTCATTTTGGCTTGTAAGTGGTTCTATCCAACCACCAAGGTAATAAGGACTATTAATAAGGTCCCAAGTGAGGTGTGACGTGTGTTTATAGATAGGTGTTCTTAGAGTCAGGCTTGTGATATACTTTCCATAAGTCTAATGTTAAGTCCTAGAAAAGTCAACATGGGTCAAAGGTTGTCCAAGTCTCCAAAATGGAGTGACAATTATATATTTAATATTTTTAAATGTTTTTAGGACCATATGATGTTATTTTGGTTGAATTATGCATGGGAGGATAGTATAAATGTAAAATTGCAAAAAGATGTAAAATTACTCATGACAACTTTGTAATTTTGCAAAGTTTTCATGACAACATTTTCCTAAAATCTAGGAAATAGCTCTAAAGAAGCCATAACCCTGACCTTAGGGTTTGAACATGAGGGATTGATATAGTTAAGGTTAGACAAACCCTAATCAAGGTGTTAGTTTTCATATTGTACGGTTGGCATTGGAAAAGATGCTAATATTTTTATGATAGAGAGGCTTTTTACCTTCAACCAGACTCCGAATGGATTGAATGGATAAATGTGATGGATTGAGGAGTTTATTATTGTTATGTAGTTTATTTGTGTAGAGTTAATTTGTTTGAATTGTTCTTTGTCATTTTACAAAATCTTTAATTTCCACTAGTTTGATGTCCTGAACAATGTCAATCATGTAAACATGAGACCTACTTGAGTTCTCATGGTTGAAATCCAATTGCCACTTTCAATCAAGGAAAGGACGCTATAAATAGTGTAAATATGTGTTTTGAAGTTCTTGTTTGTAGGGTTTTTTTTCCATCAAGCCTTAGGCGAGTGCAAAGGCATTCTGACTAGGAGTTTGCATAGAACAGTAGCAAGAAAGCTTATAAGATTAATTGATTTGTGTTAGTCAATGGTAGGCGTAAGTGAGGGCATATTTCCTTGATAATTTACTACAAGGATAGGAGTGGTGGGGTTGAATAGGGTATAGAATGGAAGCCAAGAATCTATACTGGTTCACATGCCCTAAAAACCCAAGAAGGTAGGGGTTTGCTGACAATCCTATGTATGGACACCTTGGAGATCTAAAACCTTGTAAATTTTGAAGCCTACAAAGTCCTGAGAAAGAATCCCTAAATAGGTTGGGGGTTTGTTTGGATAAGTTGAGAGTGATTCCAAGAACACTAATTTTGGTAGGCCTAATTGGGGCTAAAAGGGCTACAAGGCCTAAAACTTGAAAAGTAAGAACTCAATGGAAAATCCAAAGAAGAATACATCCAAGGGGATCAAAATGGATTGAAACTAAACAAGGAATATCAAGGACATATATTCCTAGTCCCAAGATCAATTTGGGAGAAAAGTGGCTAAGTTGAGCCCATGAGTGCATAATTAGATTGGAGAACATAGTTGAGTGTTTAAAGTTGGTGGTGAATTCTATAAGGAGAAAGGGGATCTTAGGAGTGATCTCTAAGTAGGGTAGAGTGGAATACCCTAGTGATACCAAAGAATATGTTTTAGGAAGAGCAAGGGTACTCTTGAGAGATAGTTCTCCCCATCACTAAGGAAGTTGCAACGCTACCAAAGCAACACAACATGGCCTTACACAGCGTACGACTACGACCGTGGGGAGCAAGGGAAAAAGAGGGAGGTGGGGGTGGTGGCCCCCACTCCTTCAATACCATTTTTTAATTTAATTTCTTTAATTAAACTCCTTCTGTAGGTACAATTACCACGGTAATTTTTAATTACTATGGCAATTAATTTTGAAATATGAATCTTTGGTTTTCATGTTTTTATTTACAAATTTGATAGAGGAATAAAAGAAACCAATTGATTTCATAAAACAATAATCCTTCTCTTGAATCCAAACCCTAACCTATGAATTCATTTTCTAAATTCAAGCTTTTCAATTAAGGGTTTCCATTTTATATTCCACAAATGTTCTAGAAATGAAGAATGGTCAATTTTCCAACAAGGGTTTTTTATTTTAAATACACGTCTAATAAGAAAAATTGATATAATAGACATGTAGAAGATAAATGTTTTCAAGAGGTTTCCTACAATGAATTTTACGAGATTCCTACCTCAATCTAATGCCACAATCTAACAATAGCTCAATGATTGCAAAATTCATGTCTCCTAGATCCTTTAAAAATTTCTTGTCTTTCAAACTTAGAAATTTCTCCTCCAAAGCCTATGTGTGTAGAAATGAACTCCAATATCTTTATAAAGATTTTAACCCTACCTAGGGTTTCCAATTTACGAATATGCAAAGGCCTTTCCTTAGAAGAATTTTTTATTACTTTAATTTATTTAATTCTCTTGTGCATGCTTTTTGTCTTTAATTAGAATAAACCTTATTTAAAATATTCCCACTTCTTTTTTTAATAAGTAAAACGTTTTTAGAAAACATATTCATGAATTTTACTAATAATAATATTTAAAGTCCATTTTTTAAATGCAACTTCTAAATTTATTATTGTTAAGTTAAATAAATATAATTGCTCCAAATTTCGTCTTTTAATTAAATCTTTAAATTTAACTATTCTATTTAATTAATTTCTCAATTAATTAAATATCAAATATAATTGATTTTTCTTTATAGAATTCTTGTTTAATAAAATCATGTAATAGACTCTTATGTTGATTTAATTATATTTGAAAAATCACAACTGACCCACAAACTCAAATAAGAAAACTCGACTTAAAGATAAAGTATGAATCAAACTCAAAGGTCAAGATTTTGAATTCACCTCACTTTGACAAATTTAGAAAGGTAAGAAAATCAGATACCTTTCCTTTATCTTAGAAAAATTAGGCTCAAATTTAGGATTTGGAATTGTGATTTATCTCCCCTCTTTTACCATTGAGATATTTTATAGGGCATGCTCATCTTGGAAATTTGAGGAAGTTGATGCCTAGTACCTATAATATGCATAAAATTTGAACATGAACATATGCATATATTTCTAAACTAAACAGGCAATGGCCAAGAGCAGTACATTGTGTAGATCTCGACTAGGTGACTACGACTTCGTCCCTTAACCACATCAAATACGTCAAACATAAAGTAAACATACATGTACACCATACACATGAAAGTATGGGGTAAGTAAAAATGAAACCACATATAAATTATCATATAACTATCATGATAAAAATAACTAAAATCACTATATGATATACAAAGCATCATCGTCAAAAAAATCACCATGAACACATAAAATATTAGAGTATAAAGTAGCTCATCAATTATATAATCCAAACATGTAAATAGTATCAACCAAATTAGGTAACCAACTACCACTAAATCAAATTACATAATCATGAAAGTTAGCCTAAAAGAATTTGTCAATAGAACATAAAAGAAAATTAGTGGTAGACATTGCATCCTCCCCCTAGACTTAGGGTTACTCTTGGAAGCTTACAAGAAATATAAAAATCAAGCACTTAATGTGTGGGTCCCATTGGACCCTTCCCTACTGTAGGGGATAAGAATCCACTATAAACACCCTCTTAGATTTACCCATATCTCCAACTATGGGCTCTGAAATTATAGGTCTTTGATCTAAGAATTATGATTCCCATTGGGGACAATGGGACAATTTATGCCCGTATTATTGCATGAAAACAATATCCAACAAAAATTCCTTGCACTCTAGGTGTGCCAAACTATTGAAAGCTACCCCCACTAGAAAAAGCATGAGTACTCTATGTTGGTTGTTTGTTAGATTACACCAATTGCACTGAGTGTAATGGGAATCCCTAGAGTGTGAACCACCACCACTACTTTATGTTGGAGGATAAGATACTCTCTTATGCTACTATTGATTATTGACTTTAGATGAAGGAGGCTTCCTATTACTACCCACTCCCTATTTTTGTGTGCACTTGGACCTTGATGGTGTATGTCCACTAGAAGGTGCACCCACAAAACCATCATGTCTTAAAGTGACATTCTACTCAATAAGTATGGCCTGATGAACCACTTCCTTAAGGGTCTTAGGTTGGAATACCTTCACACCCCAAATGAAATGATTGTTTAGTCTGCATATAAAATGTTGCACCATCAATAGTGAATTGTCACTAATCCCCATGTAGGGCATGAGCTCAAAGAACTTTTTCTCATACTCTACTATAGTTAGGATGGACTATCTCAAATTGTAAAACTCATTTTCTCTCTATTGAATCCACTCCTTAGATATGAAATGCTCATAGAAGTTCTCAAGAAATAACTCCCATGTAACATTCTTCATATCTATAGCTAGATTCTTCTTCTCAATCTTCCACCAAGTTGTTGCAAAGATTTCTAGGTGGCTAATGGCATACCTTTCTTTGACATTTGTGTCAAAGTCTTGCATCGTAAAACATCTATCCAATGTGATCAACTTGTTGATAACAATTATTAAATTATACATTGTCATTGATGTTACACAAATGTTATACTCTAACTAAGCACTTCTAGTTGGAACCAAGTTTAGACAACTCCAGTATCAGTCGACCAAGTTTAGGAATTCCTATGTAAATCAAGTCAGGTTAGTTACTAAGGAACTCAGTGGTAACTGGGTGACCTAGTTTTAATCGGCCTGTAATAGATTAGTTTTATCCATTTGTTGGTTTATGTAAGGTGGCTCTATGGATGCTATTTTTTTATTTGAAAGGATATTCAAGCTAACTTGACATTGGGTTTCATATATATGAAAGGTCAAGGTGTGAATTGAAATATGAGAAAGTGGAGAAGAAGATCAGATGCGAAGAGAGAAGGATATTTGATTTAGTGCAGAGTATCCAAGGAAATGCAAAGAACATTTTGATCAGGGAGGATTCAGAGGATAAGCCATAATAGTGATATGAATATGCAATTTAGTTGCTTCATCAATCAGGTCAATCATTTCTACTCTCTAAAAATTGTAGCAGTGAAGAAATCTCTTAACAAATTTGACTTAATAGTCATTTTTTTAAATCCTCTAACTAGGTGGCATTTCTAGATTGAAGTGTCGTAAGACCTCTAACAAGGTCACTCCTAACAGGGTGATTTAAATCCTTTAATAGGGTCACACTAACAATGTGTTTTGTAACCTTTAATAGGGTTAGCTCCTAATAGAGCTCACTTCAAAAGAGTGAAAAGTTGTAACTAGTTACATTGGTAGTTTTCCCAAAACGGGTTTCCATGTTAAATCTTGGTGTCTCATGTGTTCATGTTATTTTCTTTCTGCTTTATCTTTATGCATCTAAGTTATTAAAGGTTAATACACATCATTATCTTAAGATTGCTTTGTTAACCAAGTTACAATATATATCTAGCTCTAACAGAGTTGTGAGTTAAATGGAAGTTTGTATTGACATCTAAGGGATTTGGCATTGTTTTAGTGGTAACTAATTCACCCCTCCCCTCTCAGTTACTCCTCTTATATTTCCAATAATTGGTATCAAAATTGTTAACAGAAAAGGTTTCAAGGACCTAAGCTAAAGATCAAGATGTCTTCCAGAAAAGAGATTCCTAAGTTGAACAGAGAAAACTTCAAAGCATGGCAGGAACTCATGAGGCTGCATTTTGGAACCATTGGAGATACATGCCTAAAATTCCTAGAGAACCAGTATGTGTCACCTCATTATTCTTTGACTATAGATCAGATGGTAGATAAAAAGAATCACAACACAATGATGATTGACATTGCTTCTGCTCTCCATTATGTCAAATATGATGAAGTAAAAGATTGTCCTACTACTCATGAAATGTGGAACAAGTTGTGAAAGATCTATGGAGGAGATGATAATGTGAGGAGAGCCAAAGTAGAAAGTTTAAGAGGTCATTTTTATTAGATGAAGATGAGACAAGATGAAAATATTGTAAAATACAGTGAGAGAATCAAAGCAAGTGCGAGTGTAATTAGAGCTTCAAGAGGAAAAATAGAAGATGAAATAGTAGTCAACAAGGTATTAAGAACTCTTTTTCCTATTTATGCAATTAAATTTTTAGCTATTCAAGAGATGAGATGTGATCCCAAAAGTGATATAACTTTGGATGCACTAGTGGGAAGGTTAACAACTTTTGAGTTGGATAACTTTGATAACTATCTTCTTGGATCTCGCAACATAGAATCAATATTCAAAGCAAAACTAACCCTTAGTAGAAAGGGAGGAAACTTAAAAGGAAAACAGTCTGACAATGAAGAAGAAGAAGAATCTGATGATGACCTTGAAGTCATTGAAGCCCTACTTACAAGGAGGTTACCAAAAGGCAAAGGTAAATATAAAGGCAAAATTCTATTGATTTAATTTATTTTTTGAAGAAGTTGGCCATATTGTTGCAAGGTGTCTAAACAAAGAAAGTAAAGATGGAAAAAAATTCAGCAAGTTCAAAGGAAAGAAAGATTTCAAAAGCTACAAATAATACAAAGACAATGGTAAGAAATATTGTTATATTGTTAAAGATTTTGATAGTGATAATGAAGATGAAATGGTATATATTTCTATTAAATATGATGAGGATGATTAGGATAATGAAAAGATGACACTTATTTCTCATGTTAGCAAGAATAACACATGGATAATAGATAGTGTATGTTCTCATCACATGACTAGTGATAAAACTAAGTTTGAATACTTGGAGCACTATGATGGTGGAAGTGTTAAACTTGGAAACAATGAACCATGTTATGTGGAGAGAAAAGGCATTGCATTGACTAATGATATCAAATGTTATAATGCCTACTAGGTTAAAGGACTGAGTGTGGTACAGCTGAACAACATTGGATTCAAGGTAGAATTCATGAATGGGAAGGCTAGGCTTCTGGATGGTAAAGGAAACCTTGTTGGAACTGGAAATCAAACAAAAGGTAGTCTATTCTATCTAGATCTAACTAATAGCTAATGCTTCTTCTCACAAGTAGATGAAAGTTGGTTATGGCATAAAAAAATGTGTCATGTAAACTTTGATAATTTGGTTACTATAAGAAAGAATAGAAGAGTAAGAGGTATTCCAAGTTTGAAGAAACCTAAAGTGGCCATATGAAAACAATGTTAGATTGGAAAGATGGGTAAAACTAGCTTCAAAAGTAATAATTTCAATATTAAAGAAGTCTTGGAACTAGTTCATACAAATCTTTGTGGACCAATAGGTACAGAGAGCTACACTAGAGATAAATTCTACATTTTGTTTGTCAATGATTATTCTAGGATGATGAAAGTAATGTACTTGAAGGATAAATCTAAAGCTTTTCTAAAATTTAAATGGTATCTAGCTAGAGTTGAGAAAGAAATAGGAAAGAATTTCAAATGCTTAAGATCAAATAGAGGAGGAGAATTCATCTTTAATGAATTCAATGAATTCTACAATGAAAGAGGAATCAAAAGACAAGTATATGTACCTAGAATACCTTAGTAGAATGGCATAGTAGAAATAAGAAATAGATCCATCATGGATTGTGCAAGAACACTAATGATAGAGAAAAATGTTGCAACCAAATACTGGAAGCAATCAGCACAATAGTTCATACCTTGAATAGAGTTCAACTAAAGAAAGGTACAGATTAAAAACCTTATGAATTATGGTATGGCTAAAAACCTAATGTCTATTATTTCAAATTATTTGGAAGCACATGTTATATCCTAATAGAGTCAAGGAAAGGAAAGTTCGATGTGAAAAGTGATAAAGGCATTTTCCTAGGATATTCCAACAAGAGAAAAGCATATAAATGTTTGAATCTTGCTACTCACAAGGTTATAGAATGTATGCATGTAAAATTGATGAGTTTGCATAAAAGAATGAAAAACAAAGCAACAAGGATCTTGGGGATTAAAAAAATGTTGTTTACTTTGAACCTAATACCTTACCCAACATTCAACAGATTACCCCACCCAAGTCACCCAAGTATGGAGTGTCAACTGAGTTACAGCCAGTACAACCCGATTTGGAGATAGTTTGAACCAAGTCTCAGACAGAGGAATCTGAGTCACAATTTGTGGGAACCGAGTCTTAGAAAGTTGAAACAAAGAAAAAATTGGAAATTCATAGAACCTTTGAGCATGATGAACCAAGTGAATCCAATCCAGTATCTAGAAGTAAGATACTTGTACTTGCTAGATATGTCAAAAGGCATCATGCACCTAAGAAAATAATTGGAGATCAGATAGAAGGCACCCTGACAAGGAACAAACAAAAAGGTACATTTTTTCTTACTAAATTTAAACCTAGAATTATTAATGAAAGTTGGATAGAGGCAATAAATGAAGAGATTGAGAAAAATGAAAGGAACGATACTTGGACTCTTATTCCTAGACCCAAGGATAAAAATTTAATTGGTACAAAGTGGGTATTCAGAAACAAATTGAATGAAAATGGCAAAGTATCAAGGAATAAGGCAAGGCTAGTGTGTAAAGGATATGCTCAAGAAGAAGGCATGGACTATGCATAAATTTTTTCTCTTGTTGCTAGACTTGAAGGAGTCAAAACACTACTTGCATATGTTGCATTTAAAGGATTTAAAGTGTATCAAATAGATGTAGAATCAGCTTTCTTGAATGGAATTCTGCAAGAGGAAGTCTATATTGATCAGCCTAAAGGTTTCATTGATCCAAATAAAAGAGACATGGTCTATAAGTTACACAAAGCTTTATATGGTCTGAAGAAAGCTCCTAGAGCATGGTATGAGAGACTTCATGCATATCTAGTGAAGATTAGTTTTCAAAGAGCCAATGATAATAATAGTCTTTACATTAAAGAGGGACCACATAATAGGATTTGTTTAGCAAAACTATTTGTGGATGATATCCTATTTATAGGTCATGATGGCTTATGCAAGTCATTCTCTAAAGAAATGAGAAAAGAGTTTGAAATATCAATATTTGGAGAAATAAAATTCTTTTTTGGTTTATAATTTCATCAAATGAAGGATGGTATTTACATTACTCAGTCAAAATATGTCAAGAAGATATTGAAGACCTTTGGAATGGAATATTCCAAACTAGTTGGAAGACCTAGGTCTACTAGACATAAGCTATTCAAGAATGATGATTCAAAAGAGGTAAATCAAACGACCTATAGATCTATGTTTGGGAAGATTCAATATGTTTTTCATACAAGACCTAATGTTGCATTAGCAGTTGGTATATTTGCAAGATTCTCTGCAAATCCCAAACAAAATTATATGATGGAAATCAAAAGAATTATGAGATATCTAAAAGGAACTCAAGACTATGGTCTATGGTACAAGAAAGGAGATAACTTTGAGTTGAAATCCTTTACTGATGTTGATTAGGTTGGAAAAATTGATGACAAGAAGAACACTAGTGGAGGAACATTCTTTCTTCTAAAGAGGTTAGTATCTTAGACAAGTAAGATGTAAAATTGCATCTATCAGTCTATAACAGAAGCAGAATATGTTGTTGCAATAGTTAATTGCTCCAAAATAATGTGGTTCAAGTAACTGTTATAAGGAATGAAGGAAGAAATCAAGGATCCAATGGTTATCTATTGTGATAATACAAGTTTAATCAATATATCTAAAAATCTAGTGATGCACACCAAGATAAAACACATTGCAATCAAGTATCATTTTCTGAGAGAATTAGTTCAAGATAAAGAGGTTAGATTGAAATATGTGAACACAAAGGAGTAGGTTGCTATCATATTTACCAAACCATTACCTAAGGATGCATTGTTGTGTCTAAGAGGAAAGCTAGGGGTCATTCCCTATCTAATGCTCACTAGAGCATAGATTAGTGATGCATCAACCAAACTGCTTTGAAGATCTGTCAAGTTGATGCAAAGAAGTTAGAGCTCATTGCATATGAATGAATACATTGGGTACATTGTAAAATTATTGTGTCAAGTCTTTTCCATTTGATGTCAAAGAGGGAGAGAATCATGTCATACATTCATTGAGGGAGAGATTGGTGTAATCAAAGAAGAATCAAAGGCAGTAATCTGCAATAGGAAGAACTTGATATGGTGGAGTCTGAAGATAAGATGGCAGAGGGAGAATCTTAGAGGGAGTTCTCATGGATGGATGGAGAATTAGAATGAAACTAAGGATATTATAAAATCTTATAAATTATTTTTTATTGCTCTAATTTTTCTTTTCTTAATGACATGTTGTGTTGCCATCAATGTCAAAGAGAGAGATTGTTGATAATAATTATTCAATTATATATTGCTATTGATGTTACACAAATGTTATACTCTAACCAAGCATTGTCAGTTGGAACCAAGTTTAGATGACTCCAGTATCAATAGAGAAAGTTTAGAAATTCCTGTGTAAACCAAGTCAAGTCAATTATCAAAGGAGTTCAGTGTAAACCGAGTTAGGTTTGTTACCAAGGAAGTCAGTGTTAACCAATTGACCCAATTTTAGCTAACCTGTAGCAGATTAGTTTTATCCATTTGTTGGTTTATGCAAGTCAACTCACTGGATGTTATTTGTTTATTTGAAAGGGTATTCAAGTTGACTTGACATTGGGTTTCATATATATGAAATATCAAGATGTGGATTGAAATATGAGAACATGGAGAAGAAAATAAGATTTGAATAGAGAATGATATTTGATTTAGTGCAGAGTATCCAAGGAGCTACAAAGAATGTTTTGATCAGGGAGGATCCAAAGGATAAGCCATAACATTTATCTGAATCTACAATTCAATTGCTTCATCAATCAGGTCAATCATTGTTACTCTCTAAAAATTGTAGCAATGAAGAAATATCTTAATAAAGTTGACTTAACACTCATTTTGTAAATCATCTAACTAGGTGGCATTTCTAGAGTGAAGTGTCTTAAGACCTCTAACAAGGTCACTCCTAATAGGGTGATTTAAATTCTTTAACAGGGTCACACCTAAAAGTGTGTTTTGTAATCTTTAACAGGGTTGGCTCCTAATAAGGCTTACTTCAGAAGAGTGAAAAGTGGTAACTAGTTGCATTGTTGGTTTTCCCAAATTGGGTTTACACATTAAATTTTGGCGTCTCATGTGTTCATGTTATTTTCTTATTGCTTTATCTTTCTGCAACTAAGTTACTAAAGGTTAATACACATCATTATCTTAAGATTGCTTTTTTAATCAAGTTACAATATATATCTAGTTCTAACCGAGTTGTGAGTTAAAAGGAAGTTTGCATTGACATATAATGGATTTGGAATTATTTTAGTGGTAATTGATTCACCCCTCCCCTCTTAGTTACTCCTCTTATATTTCCAACACAACTAATAGTTACTCCTCTTATATTTCCAACACAACTAATTCTCTACATCATACCCAATACTAGCTCCTAAAAAAGCCTTCAGCTTAACTTGCAGGAGATCCTTCATCTAATTGGCTTTGATAGCCTCTAGCCTATTCCCTATATGACCCCTCCTGGGAACCCTAGATCTCTATCTCTTAGCATTCTCCAAATGATGTGACTCCCCTCGCTTAGCTCTCTCCTAGTTAGGTAGGTGCTCTAAAATAATCTTCAATAGTTGCCTAGTACCAAGTTCTTTAGAATTTGCATGCTACTCTCCACTATTATCCCCTTTACCCTCTTCATGAAGATGAATTTCTCTATTATTAAAAGGAGGTCTATCATGTCCACCTCTCCCACAACTTGTAGCTCAACCTACACTATGACCCCTAACAATTGATCTAGTCTTAGACACCATCTTCTTATAATATCCAAGCAAGAACAATGGAATGCAAACAAAGTCAACAAAGGCATGATATCTTAAAGCATAAACATAAGAAAACATGTTTTGAAAACCAAAACCAAGATTTATTCATTTTTTTATTTTTACATGTTTAAGTATTCGAGTCTGAAGATAAAGTTGTTTAAGTTGTAATAGATAATTATAATTGTTTAAGTTGACTAGTTGTCATCTAGTGGGCAAACCAATATACCCATATCTCCCAATGTAGAAACTCGAGCTTTGATACTAGATCTAACACCTCACCATGGAACCCAAAAGAAATTAACCTAAAATGTCACTAAGTTTTCTAAACAATTTTTTTTGAAAAATTAAAACAATCAAGAGATAACACAATAGAAGCAATAACTTGTATACATACATAAGCAATATAATAACAGTTACATCTCTCAAGGGTTCCATAAATTTCAATCACATACATAAGTTTTAATAAGATTAATTTTGATAAGTAAATAAAGTCCATGTCATAGAATAACCATAGGTATGAAGTCACATAAAAGACTATACAAGTACATAAGATGCCACATGGTATAACCAAAATGCATAATCGTCCTCTGCACGAGTCACAAGGTATGAAATGCTAAAAGAATATATATCATGATAGAAACAACATCCTATAGGATCTCAAATAACTAAAGTACAAAATACTAGAACATGACCATAGAACATAATCACAAGACAATGAAGAATAGAATAGATGCACAAGGTACATCTAGCATTGACATCCAAGAGTCAAATCTCAATGGTATAAGAAACACTACCACCTGACCTCGTGGAACCTAAATGGACCACTCTCATCGTGTTGAGGAGATAATCTCAAGTCCTAAATGGATAACAATCCACAAGTCTAACAAGAATCTAGGTCATGGGGTCCTGATAGCAATCTATCTCAAAGGTACCAAGTACACAAGTAACATATAATCCTATAAGCAACAAAGATACATAGGAAACCTAACATGCATGTGAGCAACTGTCAACAGATGAGTCAACTCTAAGGTTACCCTAGTAGTCTCTCTAGACTCTTCCCCCTAGTCACCCTATGCGGCATCAATATCCTTTCTTACAGATAAGGCATACTAACAAGGCAAGGTCTCGACCAAGCATCCTCTCTACTCCCATCCTAGCCTATACTAGCACTCAAGGCATGGGCAAGGTAACACGCTAACTCTTATTGATTCATTTTAACCCAATTAATAAAATATTATCACTTATTAATACAACTTACAATGGGTTACCCAAGTAACCTCTTTAGGGCTCTGACCTCTAGCATCACAAGCCACTTCCCAGCATGTATATAGATAACCTACCCTAATCTCATAAAATTATATCTCATAAAATCACAATGATCACCTCAGTCCTATATTGGCAACTAGAAAGCACCAATAGATAATCAATCGAACCTCATAGGTTATACCAAGAAAACACAACATGTGAGCTTACAAAGAAGAACTGGATCTCATCACAGAAACATGTGAATATATCACATTGGTTGGGAATGAAATAATCGTGAAAAAACAACATCACATAAAAACATGATAACAAATGATCACTTCCCAAGATTCTGGTAACATACCTATTTGGCCAAACTACTAGGTTTTCCCAAACCCATCACAAGATCTAACATAACATCTTGACTTGCTTGTAAAACAAGTACAATTTTAAGCCATTTTAGTCTTCAATAATATTTCATAAGGTTCATTTGGATTAAAGTTCACATTATTGCTATCGATTTCTTAGTAGATAGTGTTTCCCAGGTTTTAAATTTAATCATAAGGATAAGTTTCATTTCTAGAGTTCAAAATCCATGTTTTACAAATGAACTATGTAATTATCTAAGCATAATACCTTTCTCCAAAAGATAATAATATTTCAATTGAGTGATTATGTTATTTAATGATTACAAACCAACTCATATTTGAATTTTAATTAAAGTGAAATTAAAAGAAAATCATATTTAACCCACATTAAATTCTAATTAATAAATAACTAAACTCAATGCTATTAAATAATAATTACAATTTAATTAAAACTAAAATTAAATTAAATACTATTAAATACACCTTCTTTTTTTATAATTAAAAAAACTATTAATAAAACATATTAAACATATTATATTTTTATTAATTTATTATTATAAAAAAATTAAAGAAAAAAAGGTATTTAAAAAATTTTAAAAATCTATTTTAATAAATAAAAGCCCCTTTATTGGGGTGGCTTGTAGCATGCCTAAGGCACCCATGGTGCTACCAAGGCAGCTATTATGTTGCCCAAGCAACACAATGCTCCCTCATGCAACGTAAGACTACGGTCGTGGGGGTAAGGGAGAAAGAGGGGGTTAAGGTTAGGGGTGGTGGCCCCCACTCCTCCATTAACATTTGTGTATTTTTTTTAATAAACTCTCTTCTGTTGGTATGATTACCACATTAATTTTTAATTACTTTGGTAATTAATTTTGAAATATAAATATATTTTTTTCCATGTTTTCATTTATAGATCCGATAGAGGAATAAAAGTAACCAATCAATTCTATAAAACAATAATCTTTCTCTTGAATCCAAACCCTAACCTATGAGTCTATTTTCTAAATTCAAGCTTTTCAATTAAGGATTTCCCTTTTGTTTTTCACAAATATTTCAAAAATGAAGAACAATCAATTTTCCAACAAGGTTTTAAATTTCAAGTACACATCCAATAAGCAAAATTGATATAATAGTTAAAAAGAAGATAAATATTTTGGAGAGGTTCCTACAATGAATTTTATGAGATTCCTACCTCAATCTGATGCTACAATCTAACAATAGCTCAACGATTGCAAAAATTGTGTCTCCTAGATCCTTCAGAAATTTCCCATCTTTCAATTTTAGAAATTGCTCCTCCAAAGAGTGTGTGTAGAAATGAGCTCCAATCTCTTAATAAAGATTCTAACCCCACCTAGGGTTTCCAATTTATGAACATGCAAACACCTCTCCTTAAAATAAACTTCTATTATTTTAATTTATTTAATTCCCTTATGCACGCTTTTGCCTTTAATTAGAATAAACCTTATTTAAAATATTCCCACTTCATTTTTTATTAAGTAAGATGTTTTTAGAAAATATATTTATTAATTTAACTAATAATAATATTAAAGTCCATTTTGAATAAAGCTAGGAAATAAGTTAGGTAATTGGAAAATAGAACTAGTAGAATCATATAGAGCATCAAGAGGAATATGTATTAAATGGAACCCTCGGAGAATAGACTTTTGCATAACAATCATAAATAATAATAGGATGGGGGGAAAGGTCAAAGGGTTTAGAAACAATCTAAACCTAGTTGTCATTAATGTATATGGGCTTATTCAAACAATCAATAAACAAGAAACCTAGGAAGAAATCAACAACTTTATGGAAATTAATCACACAGACAGTTTCTGCATTGGAGCTGATTTTAACATAATTCTGAATTTGGAAGAAAAATATGGTGGAATCCAAACAATATTGCAAGTTGTGATAGATTTCAAAGAGTGTTTTAACAAGATTAACCTAATGGACATACATCCAAGCAATGTAAATTATACATGGAATAATAAAAGAAAAGACTTATGTCACATAATCGAAAGACTAGATAGATTCAGTTTTAAAGTGGAACTTAGTAACTAAAAGTGGTATTTCATTCCAGTATCCTACCATGTGCAGGATCAAGTCACTTTTCTTACAGAATAACATTTGAAGGAGATCATAAACCATTAATAAATCCATTCAAATGTGAAAAAATATGGTTTTTGGATGCTAATTTCATGCACAATGTCCAATAGTGGTTGCTAGAAAGTACCTTTGAGGGATCCAAAATGTATTGATTTATGTCGAAATTTAAAATACTCAAATAAAATATACTTAAATGGAATAAGGAGCACTTAAATAAAATTTTCAAAGAACAATTAGAAAATGAAGAAGAATTAAAGAAACTAAATGAAGAGATAATTTAAAAAGGAATGGATAATGACAAATATACCAAAGAGAAAGAACTACTAACAAAACAAGAAAACATATTATGAAAAGAAGAAATATTCTGGAACCAAAAATCAAAAGAAAATGGGGTAAAAGAAGGGGACTAAAATACCAAATTCTTCCACAATAGCACAATAAATAATAGAAATATAAATAAAATCACTAAAATTAAAAATACGAAAGGTAATATGATGTAAAATCCTATAAAAATAGTTGAGATATTAGTAGACTATTATAAGAATATCCTTAATAGTTAAAAAAATTCTACTAGAATAGCTCAGGAAACTACGCTAAGTGTTATTCCTAGAGTAATCTTGGATGAGGATAATAAGTTTCTTAACAAACCCTTTAGACAAAATTAAAGAAGCACTTTTTAGTCTTAATATAAACAAATACCTTGGATCTGATGGATTTCAAGCCCTCTTCTTCCATAAATGTTGGGATATCCTAGGTCATGAACTTTGGAGAGAAATAGAAGCCTCTTGCAATGCAGGATCGCTCTTGACAGAAATTAGTCCTACATTTTTAACACTAATCCTGAAAAAAGATACTCATGAGGAACCGAGTGAATTTAGGCCAATAACTCTTTGAAATACTATCTACAAAATATTATCCAAGGCATTAGCTAATAGACTCAAAAATATTTTACCAAAACTCATATCAAAAGAACAAACAAGATTTGTCCTAGGCAAATCTATTCTAGACAGTATTATTATTAGTCATGAAACTATAAATTCTGCTCAAAAGAATAAAGAAGCATGTAGCTCATGAAATTAGACATCCAAAAAGCTTATGATAAGGTAGATTGTAGATTCTTATGTAAGATGATAGAAGCATTTGGTTTCTCTAGACAATGGATAAATTTCATATACAATTGTATCTCCACAACCAAGATATCCTTATTAATTAATGGTACGTCGAAAGGATTCTTGGAGCACATCAAGAGGGATACAACAAAGAGATCCTATATCACCATTCCTATGTATCATCATGACCAAAGTGTTTGGACAAGCAATTAAACAAGCACAAGAAGAAAGGAAAATTCAAGGAATAATTATAATGGATAACATGCCCAAGGTGACGCATCAACAATTTGTTGATGATACGATCCTACCTAGGGAAAGTACAAAAGAAGAAGTCATTTATTTTAAATATATAATTCACAACTACAGAAAAGCCCTAAGATAAATGGTTAATGCTGAAAAATCTGAATTTTTCTTCTTAAACACACCATCAAATAAGGAAGATGATATTTGTAATATTATGGGTTTCAAAAAAGGAACATTTTCATATAAATACTTAGGAATTCATTTAGAAAAAGGTGATGGAGGATTGAAAGTCTGAAACCCTATACTAGAAAAATTAGACCAAAAAAAAAAGTTGGAAAGGGAAATGGTTAACTAAGGCAAGAAGAGCGAAAAAAATTAAAGCAGTGTTATCTATTATTCCCACATACCAGATGGTTTGTCTCCCTCTACAAAAAGGGGTTAAAAAGCAATGGGATTCTAAGCTCATGATTTTTTTATGGAAAGGACTAGAGGAAAATACAAAATTATTCTTAATCAAATGGGATAATATCTGCAAACTAAAAGAGGTGGAAGCATTAGGAACAAAAAAAATCAATTGGCAAAATGAAGCATTGGGAGCCAAAATAGTTTGGAGGATGTATCAAGAAAAAGAGAGTAAATGGGCACAAATCCTATACAAAAGTTATCTTAACAATATTGATCCATTATCAATCTTCAAGAGTAGAAATCTGCCTAAAGGATCCTCTGTTTGGAATTTTATGCTAGGAGGCCCTATTTTGGGAAGATTCTTGGGATAGAATCCCATCCCTTGACAACTATATTCTTCCAAATAAAATCAAGGACACTCTCAATAATTTATGGGGAACATATGTGAACAACTATAAACAAGCAAAGAAAGAGGAAAGCAAACAAATATGGGAGTGGAAATTGGTGGAAGAAACAAACTTAACCTTGCAAGAAAAAAAGGCATATTAAAAATTTATTTCGCAAAAACAAATTATCATTAACATAGAAAAGATAAGCTAATTTTGGGAGCATCAAAAGATGGGAAATATAGTGTTAAAAAATACTATAAACACATCACTACTTCTCAAAGATGGAAAAAGATAAATATACCCATAAAACTATGTTAGGACTCAACATGTCTTCACAAGGTAGGAATATTCTTAGGGGTTGTGATGCAAAAAAGGATACTGACAACAGATAGGTTTACAAAAATGAGATTTGAATACCCATCAAGATGTATTGATGTAGGAGCATCCTAGGTGTGAGGGCAATCTTGCATCACCCAAAAAATATTTTTATTTTCACCATTTTTCTATTTTAATTAGGACTAGTAGACAGAGGGGTTACTATTTCTGGGAACTTACTATTTTTAGTAAGTTTTTCATATGTTCTTAGAATATCCTAATTTCAGAGGTGGATATTCATCTTGGATATATTATCCTACCAGTTGAAGCTTAGTGCCATATCATGCATATTCATGGATTTATTGGGGATTTTTGGTTTGTAATTTTGGTATATAAACTTCAGGCTCACCATTGGAGGCCTTAAAGTATCTAGATGAGGCCTGAAAAATCGGCGGATGAGCCTTGCGCAATTTCAAGCTTGTAGATCATGAGGTGGGGTTTCTAAAAATTGGTTATAATAGACAATCAAAGCAACAGTTTGAGAGTTATGGTCTTTCAAAGTTGGGCCAACCAAAACGTCCAAAATAAATGTCAAAAAGTTTATTTGGACAACTTTATATGTATTGTTAGGGTCTGATGGCCCTAGGTATTAAGTTTCAATGTCTAGAACCTTCCTAGGCGACATAAAATTGCTTATTTAAGAAATGTCGAACATTGTCTAGGACAACTCTGGATGATAGTTCACATCTTTGCCTTGTAGATTACTATAATGAAGGCACCCATGTGGGTTAGCATACTATAGTTGTGAATTGTGTAATTCTACATTTGCGGGGATCATAAGAAGCCCATATTTTGTTCTCGTAATTACTATTGTTTCTTTTTTTTTGTTATGTGTTTATGGTATTAAGGGGAGCACCCTTCATCAAGTGGTATTAGAGAAGTTTTGGAATTACAGGTGGGAAGAGAGTAAACTTTTTAAGGGGGGGGTGGTGGGGGGTGAATCAGGAGTTTAGACTTGGACCCATTAAACTTTCACCATTCATTCTTCACATGCATTAACAAATAAGCTAAAATAACATGTAAAGCATATGCATCTAAATCATGTAAATATGTAATCAATCACACATGACATCATATATGATTACCCAAAAATCCTCCAAGTGAGAAGGTAAAACTGGGGTGGGGATGACACCCAAAAATCTTCACTACTACAATAATAAAGTGTATCCAATGAAGGCTACAATGTTTTGACCATGAATCATGGTTTGCCCTATTAAAGACTTACAAATACTGTCAAGTCCTACCTTGTTAGAGGATTTCAACACCTCATTAGAAGTGTGTCTGGTTAGAGGACTTCAACTTACAATTAAGTAAGCACCTTGTTAAAGAATTTCATGCAGCCTGTTAGGACTACTTTATTAAGAGATTTAAATGAAATCACCTATTAAAATGTCTCAACATAGATCCTACAGTTGACACTTGCTTGCCTGGTGACAGATCACCTATACACAATTTATTGTTGATCCTTCATGATCTAATTTATCAATGTTGTATCCTTCTCTATCCTTTGTTCTTCTCTAATTGATTCTGCAATTCACTCTTACTTCTATGTCACCTTGAATGCTTTGCAAACTATCTTGTTCGCTCTTCCAATTTGACCATTCACCCATCATACACTATTCATTTCACTTTGTAAAGAGTTTAGGGCTTTGTCCTCCTTAATAAGACTTAGGTGGCTTAGGGTTAAGTATGAATCTACGACTAAGATTCATCCATTTTTCTACTTAAACATTCCCATTTTCTGATTGGCTGCATGTAATTACATAGGGAATCCAAATATAGATTTTTCCTTATCTCCAAAAGATCGCAATATATCCTTAAGTCATCTCAAAAATGATTTATATAGTTGTTTGTGCCATTACAAACAAATATGTCAAAACTGTGTCACCCGCCATATGAAGTTACTAATGCTCAGTATGCACTATATTTTTGCTTTTGGCTCAGCACCTGCATTACTCAACATCCACTATTTACTCAGCACTTGAATCACTCAGCATGGTCTATCTACTTGGCACTTAAGTGACTCGGCATATGAGTGACTCAATACTCATTGCAACTCGACATGGTCTAATATTTACATGTTGTGCTTAGCATGTATTACTAGTTTAGCATGAACTAAGTAAATGACTTAAGTGTGTTGACACTCACTTGTCAAAACCAATCTAAGATCAACAAGGAGTTCCTAAGTGTGTGGATAGATCGTCGACTATGAGGCAGTTTGTACTAGATTGTGGTTTGGGCTGAGCATGTAGACAGATCACGGACTGTGAGGCAATTTTTACTAGGGTTTTAGTAAAAGTGTGAAAATGCCTCCATGAAGAGAGTGTGGTAAAAGAGTCAAAGGTGTTACACCTGAGGATTTTAGAACCCTCCAGAGGAAAATGCAAGAAATGGAAGAACATATGCAAAGAGGAATGAATCTTTTCATAGGAGATGATGAAAGTGAGGATGAAAGAGAAGAAGAAGGAAATGTAGAACCAGATGTAGTAGAGGAAGTATTAAAGGAGGTGAAGCTTTTTAAGGCCATTTCTAGTATTGAAAAAAGACCTAAGTTTGATGTTCCCACATTTTTGGGAAATCTCAACCTAGAGGAATTGATCAATTAGATCAATAAACTAGAAGAGTACTTTGAATATGAATATATTGAAGATTTGGATAGGGTCAAGCTTGCAAAGGCCAAATTGAAGGGTCATGCAAAGATCTGGTGGCATGAGATCTAGTTGGATCAAAATAAAAGAAGAAAGGACAAAATCACTAGATGGGATTGGATGGTAGCTAAAATGAAGTGACAGTTCATTCCTATGGATTATGAGCTTGATCTATTTAAGAAAAATGCAAGAGTTGAAGCAAGTGGGAAAATTTGTTCAAGAGTATACTAAAGAGTTCTACCAAGTTCTCATTAGAACCGACCATGCAGATGTTGATAAGGAGAAAGTGGTCCATTATCTTAATGGGTTAAGGCCAAGAATTCAAGAGGAGATGAGTCTTGTTTGAGTGACTAGTATTGAGGAGGCATTCCATTTTTCCCTAAGAGTTGAGGAGAAGCTAAGAAAAAAGTTTAACAACAAGAATAGTGGAAGAGGTCATGGTGGACGATCTGGTAGACGATCTTATGGAAGCAAAAATGATCATCAAAAGAATAAGGATGAGGCTGGAAGTAGTAGTTAGAACAAAAGGGGAAACAATTCCAATCGTTTCCATGATCAAAACAATAGAGATTAGAGAGGAAGAGGTAGAGGAAAAGGATCTAGAAGATGAGGCTTCTGTGGGAAATGTTGTCACTATAGAAAAGAAGGGCATAGAGCATTTGAATGTTCCCAGTGCCAAGGAAGGACATATTGAAGAACAGAAGGCTAGGCTAGAGTTGCACATGTCGATGAAGGTGCCAAATCATCACATTATGAAGATGTTGAAAGAGGAGAAATCCTAGTTAACAAAAGAGTCCTACTTGTACACGGTGTGAACGCGTATTCATGAAACTTTAGTGTAGAATGCAAATAGACTGACAACGAACTATGCTAGACCCAAGATATCATCATCAAAATGTAATCTCTACAAGTGTCTCATGTTTTCCTAACTACAAATGCTAAAATAGCTCTCAAACTAGCATCTTAGTGACAGTTCTAGAATGGGATTATGCTAAAAATGCATATCTATAATGAAAACATGCAAGATCTATGACTACAATGCAGATTATATGTGAAATAGAACTCCTAAAAATGCTCTTGAAATGATCATGCCATGAACTAATATGCAATAAAAGATGCTAAATGATGCTAAAATGCTATGAACTTGCTACAATGAAAATGCTAACATAATGAGTCTAAATATGCGTATAGTGTAGATGCATAAAAAACTTGGGTCCCTTGCCTCTTACATTTCTCTCCTATTTATAGGATTTCAGAAGGGGTTGGGGTAAGAATCAAGATTTTCACTTTTGACGGGGGGGAGAAAGTGAAACTAAAAATATCTCATAAGAGGCCAGGAGAATTTTTTTAATTCTTTTAAATGGTAAAAGGGAGATTTTCAATCTTGTGAGGATTAATGATTTTATTGATTTAATAAATGATTTATTTTCAACACTTTGTCTTTTTCTTTCTCCCTTTTTGAATTTCATTTTATGAATTTGAATTGTTTTCTTCCTCTTTATCAAGTTGATTTAGATCTTGTCGATTTGACAGGTGATTAATGACTTGATGTGATTTTTGATTTGAAAGTCTGTTGTGTTTCTTCTGATTTTCTCTTTAATTTGGACTTACTTGATCGAAATTGCATGATTTAGATCTTTGCCAATTTTTGGGTGTCTACAAATGCCCCTCTTTGAGCTAATATGCGAAGCATATTAGTTCAAAGACTATCTTGATCTTCTAATTTTAGGTCAAATCCTGATGATTAGATGTCTATTTGATGATATTCTAATTTTTCACCATTGTCATGGTCTCTATTTGTCAATGGCTTGATGTCTAGTCATTGATGATTTGATGTTTTGATTGTCGTTGATTTGATGATTGGATTGCAATGTTGGTTTGGTGTTGCAATAGTTTTGTTTGGATACCTTGGTTTTGGCAGGCTTGATGTTTGAAATTTATTTGGCTGGGGTAGGACATTTTTGATGTTTCTAAAATTTTTGATGCCCTAACTTGGATGCCCCAGTTTAATATAGATATATTTCCCCCTTGAAAATGAAATTGGAAGAAAATATGGAAGTGTGAAAGTTGAGTGGGTTCCAATTTTATTTTTGACATGAAGGGATATCGACGGAAAAGAAAGTGAGATTGGTTTGGTACAATACCCAAGTCGATTTTGGTGAGCAAAAAGATGCTAAGAAGGATAAATAATTTGAAAAGGTGATATAAATTCCAATTGGGGGGGTTAAATAGGTCAAAAAGACCTTTTTCCCTTGTCATTTTCACTTTTTCCTTGTGCATTTGGTGATTTGGAGCTTTGATTCAGCGAGGATGATGGTTCCATTACATGAGCATAGATTTGAGAGGGGTCATCGGTATGAGTGTCTAGCAGACTACGGTGCCTCGATAAGTTGTCGAGATCCTCTATGTTTGAGATTTAGCATTTTTACCTATATTTGTGAAGTTTTGTGTGGATTTGTAGGGTAAATGTGGTAATTTTAGCTATTTAGCACATTTAAACAATCTTTTAGCGCATATGAAATTCATTAGTGCATTCGGATAAATGTTTAGCACATGAATAGGTCATTTTTGTGCATATGAAAACCCTATTTTAAAGTAGATTAGTGCATATGATAATGTTGTAGCACATATGATGGCTTTAAGAGTGCATTAAAAAACAATAGCACATTCGATAGATATTGTAATGCATATGATAGATGTAAGAATGCATTAAAAAACAATAGTGTATTCAATAGATATTGTAGTGCATCTAGCAAAAGTTTTAGTTCATTTCATTTTTATAGCACTTCCAAGCAACCATCAGCACATATGACTATTCGGTTAGTGCATTTGAATGTTATAGTGCTTATAGATTATATAGTGCATGTGTAAATAAAAATGCACTTTCGAATGATGTAGTAGTGCTTATGTATATGATAATGCAATCAAGTGATCTAATAGTGCATAGAGTCTAATAAATATCGCATAAGATTATCCAAGTGCAAAAATTGGGGTGTAAACCCTCTGTCGAGCGCTTAGATAACACAAAAGACTAGATTTGTGGTCTGGTAGCCAAGGATGGTCATAACGAGTAAACAATAGGAGTCACTTATTTGTGAAGTGATGTTGGAGGATCAATTTGATAATAGATAGGTAATGCCGCAATTCAGGATACAGAGTGGGGAAGACAAGCCAGTCTGACTCAGGATAGAGAAAGATGAGCAATAGGTCCAAGATAGAACCAGTAGCTAGATAGCTAGATGTAGTTATGAGATTGATGTCTGATGACCACTTTGTGACAAAAAATTGACACATTATGTTTGTTTGATGAATAACAGGTGCGTGGATGAAAGCTCATGGTACAAGGACTTTATCCATGGTCGTTAGAGGGAGTGGGTCAATTTTTCGATGCAGATAGGCAGGTGATAGATGTACACTAGATTGTGTCACACTCTAAACCATTCTATCCAAACAATTCCATGAGTTGGAATGCTTGGATGCCGGCTTAGAGCTCCCTATCCATGGAGTGCAAGAGAGTATATTTCAAGAATAAAAAGGCTCTCAGATGAGCCTTAGAGATACTCTTCTTGCTAGTAAACCATGCAATGGGAGGTTCCAAAGACAAGATGCAAGAATGCAAATGTCCCAAGGAGTTCCTCAAGGATGCAATGCAAATGAAGATTAAGCTAGAATGAGAATGTCAAATGCAGCTATGCTAGAATATGAATGAGAGTGTTACAATCCAAATATTAAGCTATGCGAGAGATTATTGCAAAATAGAAGCTAAACTAACATGCAACATGAATCTAAGCTAAAATGCCATGGTATGAGAGAATGTAGACAAGAAAGAGAAGTTCTCCACAAAGCTCCAAAGAAACCTGTTAGAAAACCTGCAGCATAACAATATTCAAAAGATGGATCCATTGAGGGGGAAAGCTCTCTCCCTTTTAAAGATGTATGGACGGTAGAGATCAAGATGAAGATGGTGGATGATCAACGGTGGAATTTGAAAAGAGGAGTGATCCATGTGCACACACAAATCAACCAATAGAATATAAGTTGACTTGTCATATAAGACAAAAGTCACAAAGCCTTTTCTTTTAATTGCAAAATAGAAAAAAGACTTTATGTGTGCACTTTAAGTGGGTTAGAAGAATGGGGTCTTTTATTTAATTAAAAGGGGACATGTTCTTTTAATCAAATAATGAACTTAGGATAGCATAGTCAAACTATAGGTTATAATCAAATAAATTGATTATTAGCAATTTGGCTTAGGTAAGTGATTAAATTAATTTAGCCAAAATGTTGAAAAGGGGGCTAATAGTCTAGATGACCATTTTTAGGTGATTACATTTGCCCCTCTTTGACTAATGCGTGATCGATCTGGGAACACATTATGTCAAAGAAAATCGAAGCCAAGTAGGCGATGATAGATATAGATGTCTAATTTCGAAGAGTGAAATGCAGAAATAGATAGCAAGTCCTGAATGCACAGCCTGATAGTAGTAGTACTGAACACTAGGAAGAGATGATGTCAGAATTCAAGAAGAATACTAACACTTAGAAAAAAAAATAGAGTGAGAGCAAGTGAGAAGATCAAACAAATGCTCCTAAGCAGTGATAGAGTATTTCTGCCCCCTCGGGATCGAAATTGAAAGAGGTAAGGGGATGCAAAAACTAGCTAGAAATGAGAAAATTAGAGTATAGCAATGTCCAAGATGACAGATAGATGATTAGAACCCAAGAATGACTATATAAAAAAATTGATAAAATGCCCCAGTTTGACTAGAGTTGACCTTGAAGGATATAGCATAAAAATTAGGTTGAAATGCGTAGAAAGGTGATTTTAGACATGAAATAGTGAATTGAAGTAGATATGAAGTATGGAAATGATGAAGACATGAAGAAATGAAGATGTCCCAGTGATGATTCAAAGATTAGACCTCAAAAGGTCAACTAACTGCTCAGAAGAAAGTAGAATTTTAAAAGATAATTTTGACCATCAAGATGAACTCAAATTTGGATTTCGATCCCGAAAATGAATCTAGGATGTTGAAATTATTTAAGAGGTCAAAACTTTATATAATGTGATGATAAGATAGAAAAGAGATGAAGCGAAAGATTAAGAAGGTGAAAAGACATGAACAACAAGAAAGTAAAGAAATATATGAAAGGAGTTAGCCAATATGTCTGCGAAAAGATGAAGAGAGAGCTCTCCCCATATGCAAGAATGCAAGACTAAGCTATAAAATGAATCTAAAATGCAAGCTAATATGAAAAGTGGTTTACCAGCAAGAAGTGCATAACATTTAGACTCTTAATTTCATCATTGAGCATTTATTAGGGACATCATGAGATCATACAACCATCACTAGTATAACTATGAGGATATGAATATGATCGATATTAGATAGGTATGTGGAAATCCAATCTAAGCATCAGAGACATGTAAGTCAAGATAACTACACGATTAGATTCCCTAAGTTTAATTTAGCAAGATTACACCTATACCAAGGCATAAGTGCCAGGATAAACTCTGAGTGCGGTCTTGCGAAATAGTCAAGGATGATACATTTGTAAGTCAAAATGTTGAATAGGTCAAGCATAAATGCTTACAACACTATAGACAAACAAAGTATACCCACAAGCAGAAATCAAGAAAATATGTCCCATGCCCCCAATCTTCTAGTCAATGACATCCTCGAAAGACTATTAGGGAGGGAACACATGGCAAATAAATCATCATAGATAGCACACAAAGTAGATAAATTTCAGCATAGCTCAGTCGTTTAAGTGTTAAAGTGCGTGTGTGTAAGTCACTTGGCCATTTCTTCTAGACTTGATTCTGATAGTGAGAAATATCGCAACATCAGAGACCGTAGGTAAACTATCTGAAAAGTGTTGAAAAACACTTGATGTCAAGGTGGGGGAAGTGTTGAGAAACACTGTTTTGTGAGTTGTCAAAGAAACCCTAATCCACAAGAATACCTCAATAGGCTAAGTAGCTATGCCCCCAAGATGAGGACAAGAAATAATTCCAAGCTAGGAAATGTGTAGCAAAGTGGATGATTGAGATTGATAGACATAGGTGCAAGGGTTTCAAGTAGCGCCTGTTTCCAAGTTTTCACCACTTTGACAGCTTTTTCAGGACATTTTCTGATTTTTAGGATTTTTTTCAGGATCATATATGATTTTTTGAATTTTTTAGAATAATTTAGAGATCACTAGTTCTCAAGCAAGATCGCATCATTTTCTCCCAATGTCTAGCAAGGTGTAGGACATGATGGAGCAAAAAGTTGGTGGATAGACAAAGATGGATGAAAAAAGAGCATGAAGCAAGTGAAAGTGATCCTCAAGGACTGACTCCTCAAGAGTACCCAAGCTAGGGAAAGAGGTGAAATAGTCATATGAAGCATGTTTTGGATAAGCAATGGAAGAAATGAGCAAGATAGCATGTAGGATAAGTAGTGAAGCCAACAAGTGAGATAGCATATAAGATAAGCAATGGAAGCCAATGAGTAAGATAGCATGTAGGATAAGCAGTGGAAGCCAATGAGAGAGATAGCATGAAAGCGTGTTTCATTTATTATGATCAAGACCAAGGGGTCAACGAGATAGTATAGCAATGGGATAGAGCAATAAGAATAAAGCTCAAGATAGAGGCTATGAGTGAATGGGAGAGCACAATAGAAAATCTAGTGGATAAGATAGCCAATATGCAAAGATAGCTCAACATTGTCAAGATCAAAGAGAGAAGAGGGGATAGATGGATGGTGGAAGAATTACGCATGATGCCTATTTGCCAGGTTTTCATCATGGTACTTATACAAGGTGCCACAAGAAGTAGTTTTCACCATAGGATGGATTTATTTCTCTTTACTTTTGCTACCAAGGTGCCACAAGAAGTGGTTTTCACCAAGGCAACAAGAAGTGGTTTTCACCAAGGCACATTTTCAATTTTTTTTTTCATTTTTTTTTTTTTTTTTCTTTTTCTTTTTTGAATTTTTAGAAACAACTCAAGCTTTGTCAATTTAGATAGTGCTCTTATAGGAAAGATAAGCCATGACCATAGAAAAGTATGCTCAAAGATGTTGATAGGGTGATGACAGGGAAATGGTAGTAGGAAGAATATATGGAGGATAAGAGTTCATGTATAGAAAGGAGGTGTAAGCTTTAGAGGATTTCATGAGGGTAGTTGAAATATTGGACAAGACCAACATTGACACACACCTTGAAGGGTATTGGAACAATGGAGGAATCATGGATGAAGTAGCTTGAGGTTTAGATGTATGAGGTGGTAGAAGAGATTTGGAAAAAAGTGGAGTGGAAGGCTTTGGAATATTTTTAGGAAGATTTTTGGAAGAAGATAGAATGGAAGCCTTTGGAAGCTTGAATGTCAACTTTGAAGTATTTTCAATATTCAAGTCTTTTAAAAGAGACTTGGGAATCCATATAGCTTTAGATTTTCCTTTGGATACTTCAAAACACATTTCTTCAATAATCGGTTTAGGAACCCATATTTTCTTTGATTTAGCTTTTTTAATAGTGGACCTTTGTGGTCTCTTTTGTGCATTCTCCTTCTTAGCATTCACATGTCGATTAGATGGGACATAGTGATCTTCATTTTTCAATGGATTCTTATGTTTGTTCTCACTTCCAAAGGAATTGGGATTTGTGGATGAATAAGGATGATATGACTGGTTTAGATGGATAGATGGGTGAAAAGTCATCAAGGATGAGTGTCTTTGTTGATCTTGAGGTATGATGGGAGAGCTAGGAGTGGAAAGTGTAGGAGATGAAGGAACATAAGGTCCCAATATAGATGGAAGGTTTGAAGGCTTTAGCTTTGATGGATAAGGACCAAGGATAGACTTGGGAGATGCAAATGGATAGTGAAAAGGGAAATCAACATCTTTAGAGTGAGCAACGTGGTCAAAGCCATCAATAGACTCATGAGTAGCTTTGATAGGAACAACATTTTTAATAGGAGCACTTGAAGCTTGAGTAAAATTTTGAAGTGGATATGGAGAAGTAGAACATGAGGGGACACTTTGATCTTGACAAGTAGCTTTGGATAGCATATAAAGAGAACTTTTCTCATAATTTTTAGTAAGCTCAAGGGAGATAATGGAAGTGATATCTTCATCATACCTAGGAGGTGGACAAGATATAGGATATGGAATGGAAAAATCTTGAAAGAGATGAACGAGTGCTTGGTCTTGATCTTTCTTGACATTTATAGATTTAGCTTTTTGAGAGTCCTCTTGACATGGATCCACTTCTAAGGACAAGGGAGAATGAAGAGTGAATGGAGTAGTTCTTGGATTAGGCATAGTAGTGCATGAAGGTTGAGGATGTTTAGGATTAGTAGCATGGAAAAGGTTTGTAGCCAAGTGAAGGTTAGCTTGAGTTTCTTTTAGAGGTAGCCCTTGAGGGTATGCATATTGCATATGGAAAGCACTAGGTTTTTTGTTTGATGGAGGCATGTTGGAAAGCTTTGAAGTGTTGGGAGATGCATGAGTATTGGAAGAAGTGGAAGATGTAATGGAGCCACTACTAGACATAGGTTCATCAACATAATCTTGCTCAAGAGAAGTATCCTCAGCATATGAGTCACTAGAGGTTCCAAGATCAACAATCTCATCATCAATGAGATCTTGGATTTTAAGTTTCAGCTCTATACAATCAAAATTAGCATGGTCATTAGATCGATGATAGGCACAATAGTTATCCAAGAATGGATTTCCATATGAGCTAGACTTTGGTAACATGATGATCTTATTGCTAAGAAGTTTTTGCAAAGTGTCATCATAAGAATCTTCCAAGGGAGTAAAATTTCTCTCAAAAGTATGTCTAGAGTCCTTTGGTTGCTTTCCAAGTGAATAGCATGCATACATGTCTTCATCATTGTCTTGGTCAAAGATAGGTCCATCATGTAATTTTGGCATAGGCTCAAAGAAGGTATCACTTGCTTGTTCTCTAAATAGGTCTTTAGATCTAGAAGATGAAGACATTTGATGTCTTGAAGTAGAGCATGTAGACCTAGAAGAAGAGGATGACCTCAAAGAAGGTGACTTACATGCATGTAAAGACCTTAAGGAAGATTCATGTAATGATGCAATCTTCTCCTCTAACCTTTTCTCAAGTTTAGACTTCATTTTTGTCATGCGCTTAGAGAAATGAAGGTAAGAAAGATCATTTGTCTCTTCTAGTTCTTTGTATTGCACATATAGATCTTGAAACTCTTTAGTGACATGGAGGATATCATGATCATCTAGATTTGGTTGAGTTTTTCTAGCACAAGGTTTAGATCCCATAGTTTTAGATGCAAAGCCAAGCATAAAAGAGCCTAGAAGATAACTTGATGTTGAAACTATAGGAGGTAGAGTGTTCACTTGCCAAGATAGTATAGAGAGATTAAAGTGACTTGTCAAACAATATGTCCAAGAAACTTACGACATGAATGACTCAAGTCAATAGCTAGGCAAGATGCCCAAATAGCCAAATAGATAGAGCAAGTAGGGTGACAAGTGAACAACTCTCCAACCCAAGAGTGTAGTCAAGAAATCAAGGTAACCATTTTAGCAAAAGGATAACTAGCAAGCATGCATAGACCATGAAGATAGAAAGACCAAGAGAACCAAGACCAAAGAGTCACTTTAAGCATGTTCAAGAACTAGAGACATAGAAAATCAAAATCAAATGATGCGACTCCCCTTAACAAGCAACACAAGAAAATTTTTGCACTTGACATTTTGACTTGGTTGACAAAGTTTGGCAATAATTGATAGCATAGTAAATTTGATGTTCAAAAGAAATTTCTTTCCAAGCAAGATAGTGACACATGGAGTAGTCTTCAAACAATCAAGCAAGGGACAAAGCAACCTTACATGATACAAGCATATGTGAGGTCTTAAAAGAAAGCCGTATAACTATCATCATGTGTATGTTCAAAAGATTTTCACAAGTATACCACATTCGAGAACACATCAAGCAATATCTATCTAGAAGTCATGGTTCATTACTCAACAACTTGGCCCACGCTTGATGCTCCTTCGCCTCACACCAAGTGGTTGCCCACAAGAGATATTGGCTTTGTCATGGAAGTGCCATAAGCACAACCAAGGGAACACATATGGTGAGTGTAAATCTTGGGGTGATCCGGGTAGTCCACTAGGATCAATCCTTGCACCAAGAAGTTGAGCGGCTAAAAAAGGTAGTTACTAACTTAGGATATTTAGATAGGGCTTCCGTTCATAGTGTTCCTCTTGCTCCCAATTACGGGACACCTCACCTTGCGATGAGTAACCGATCTCGCGACCACAAGAGTACCTTAAGCATTCTTGTCTAGTGATCTCCCTATGGTCGAAATCCCATAAGCGATCACACTAGGCGAAGACAATCACTATGTCTACCAAGGTTTTGTGTCCTTGATAGTCTTGAGTTTATAGTGGGTTGGAAGAGCTGGGTAATTTGCTTGTCCCCACTTGGGTCGTTCCTCTCAGGTTGTCCGAGAGCAGGCCCTCTAAAGGATTCTAAACTACACAAAGAGTGGATCAACTTTTGGAAGTCAAGATTTCTGATTCACCACAAGGGTGAAGAGCATACTCTCCTATTCCAATCATTTTCTCCCAAACACGCCAAGAAGATTCAATTACCCCTTGCTTTTGAAACCAAATGGCAAGTCAAGATTTCTGATTCACCACAAGGGTGAAGAGCATACTCTCCTATTACCAAAAGACTCCAATCACAAGTTTTATGTGCCTATGAAAAATGAACAATTATTCAATGCCACACATGAAAACAAAAAAGCAAGAAATTTAGGTTTTTATGCTTTGGGCAGCCCTGCAAACAATCGTTAGTAGCCCTTGTGCATTTGAAGCTTTGACATGCGTTCTTTTTATGCAATGTTTCAATTTTTTTCACAAGGATGGCAACCTGAAATCACAACTTGTTAGCAACAAAAGTTAGTGTGAAATAACATAAAAATCTGCAATAAAAAGTGGTTAGTTGCTTCAAAAATCTAATTTATCCTCCAACCAAGTACATGCAAAGAAAGTGCAAGTTAATCACAAATGCTTTCATTTTTACTCTTTGGTTTTGACCTAGTCAACAAGATTGGACTTTTTTGCTATGATTTCGTATCCAAAAATGAAAATGAAAAAAAGAGACCCCTATTAAAAATCAGAGAGCTTTTCAAAAATGCAAGAAATTTTAAAAAATCTCTTCATTTGCTCCCTAGAGATTGATTTTGTCAAAATAGGCCAAATTTATCAAATCGAATTTTTTATCCTTAATACGATCTCAAAATTCAAAACACAAAGAAAGAACCCCCATTAGAATTCAAAAACCTTTCTGAAAATGTAAGTTTTTCCAAAAAATGCGCTGATTTTAAATCAAAAATGGCTTTTTATGAAAAATAAAGAAAAAATCATGTCAAAATGCTCTAAAAATTGGATTGAGACATTTTGAGTATATACCCAACTTGCAAACAAAATTTCAGAACCAAACTCCAATTAGTTTAAAAGATATGATCAAATCTTTAAACCAACTAAGTTTTTGGCCTTCAAACCAATTTACTTATGGGTTGGCCTTAAAACCAAAGTGATAATTCTACAAAAGTATTTGATTAAATCCAATATGCTGCTGCAAAAAACCAGAGATAAAAAATGAAAGCAAATGGAGCTAGAACTTGATTCAAGCCCCACGGTGGGCGCCAAAAATGTAAACTCGAAAGTGTCCCACTCTAAACCCTTCTATCCAAACGATTCCATGAGTTGGAATGCTTGGATGCCGGCTTAGAGCTCCCTATCCATGGAGTGCAAGAGAGTATATTTCAAGAATAAGAAAGCTCTCAGATGAGCCTTAGAGATACTCTTCTTGCTAGTAAACCATGCAATGGGAGGTTCCAAAGACAAGATGCAAGAATGCAAATGTCCCAAGGAGTTCCTCAAGAATGCAATGCAAATGAAGATTAAGCTAGAATGAAATGCAAAGTGCAGTTATTCTAAGCATGGATGAGAGTGTTACAATACCATTATTAAGCTATGTGAGGTTAAGCTACATGTAAAAATGAAAGCTAAGCTAAGATGCTATGGTATGAGAGAATGTAGACAAGAAATAGAAGTTCTCCACAAAGCTCCAAAGAAACCTGTTAGAAAACCTGCAGCATAACAATATTCAAATGATGGATTGGATGGGGAAAGCTCTCTCCCTTTTAAAGATGTATGGACGGTGGAGATCAAGATGAAGATAGTGGATGATCAACGGTGGAATTCGAAAAGAGGAGTGATCCATGTGCACACACAAATCAACCAATAGAATATAAGTTGACTTGTCATATAAGACAAAAGTCACAAAGCCTTTTCTTTTAATTGCAAAATAGAAAAAAGACTTTATGTGTGCACTTTAAGTGGGTTAGAAGAATGGGGTCTTTTATTTAATTAAAAGGGGACATGTTCTTTTAATCAAATAATGAACTTAGGATAGCATAGTCAAACTATAGGTTATAATCAAATAAATTGATTATTAGCAATTTGGCTTAGGTAAGTGATTAAATTAATTTAGCCAAAATGTTGAAAAGGGGGCTAATAGTCTAGATGACCATTTTTAGGTGATTACAATAGATAGATATGGTTTCACATATTTGTTAGAGATGCCCCAATTCTGAGTGAATAGGGGATTACTGATAGCTGTGGCTGAGCAGTGGCACTCGGTCCACAACACATTCCATTTACTGATGGGGGAGATGATAGTGACTCCTAAGGATGTATACAGGATTTTATGAATCTTGATTGTAGGGGATTTGGTTTATTATGATCAGACTACTAATGGGGCAGCATTCTGAGATTTGTTCAAAGATGACAGTATTGGTGATGATAGTGTGTCCTAGTTTTAGATGTTGCAGTATGATGCATTACCAACAGTGTTGGCAAGATTGATAGGAGGGTTTATGTTCCCAAATCATTGATGGCGAGGGTGTATAGTTAGATGGGGTCGACTGATTCAGGAGATGATCAATGAGCCACAAATATTTGCATGGGGTAGCTATAATTTGGCTCATTTGTATCATGATTTACACCAGGTTGTATAGTTTGGGGCCTCATCGTTATCAACCAGGGTCATTTTGTTATAGTTATGGAAATGAGAGCATCTACCCATTACTTGTCTAGTGTGTGTATGACAGCAGCCACAAGGCATGCCATATATGTATACATATTTTAGTCTGATCATGCAACCCCATTTAGGCAAGACAGAGTACTAGCACCAGATTCTGGATGATATTGATGAGGTCATATGGAGACCTTACAAGTTTACAGAGCCATGGGTAGAGGATGATGATGAGATGGTGTATTTCTTTAGCCTAAGGTATTTTATTGGTTGGATTCTATATGTGATAGAGCGGTTTTGCTTCAAGCGAGTGGTGAGGTAGTTTGGTCGATGGCAGGGCATGCCACAGGGGATTGCACATTATGCTCGAGTTTAGTTAGAGAGAGCAGTGTAGGGGTTGACACTGGAGTATAAGGCCTATCTAGAGGCCTTTTTATAGATGATAGACATAACATAGCCTTGGGTTTTGTGAGATAGGGTAGTAGATGCAGGGATGGAGGGGGATTATGCATGGTGGTTTCGAGATCATCCCTTCCCTAGATACATAGATCCAGCCGAGCCGATGCCAGGGATTGATGAGCCATCAAGTGGGGGAGAGGATGATGATGATAAGGGTGGTCCAGGGACAGGCAAAGGGAGATGATGAGCCAAGATCGGAGTGGGAAAAGCATGAGGGAGATGAGGTCGAGTAGTTGTGGTGTTACCATAGAGGGGGGTGGTACGAGGCCTAGTGTAAGGAACGGTGTGTGTAGGGAGGGTCAGAGGTATCCACGGTCAAGGCGGTGCATGAGTGAGAGGAGGGATGGTTGGTCAGCATGATGGAGCAAAGTAGGGTAGGGCAAGATTGCTAGAGGATGTACAGTTTGTCCGTTGATAGAGGCCACGAGTGCATGGTCCTATCAGAGATCCACCAAGTGCATAGCTACAGGTGCAGTAGCAAGTACTACCAGAGACAAAACCGCCACCAGACAGGCCTAAAGGATCAATTGATTTAGAGGCTCAAATGAGTGCCATAGAGGCTCAAATAGGTGAGGTGTTAAGTACCTTACAGACATTCATAGCGATGATGACACCAGGGCTGCCACCGCCACCACCACCACTGAGGAAAAATGGGGCATCGTCAAGTTAGACAACTATGATTGGACCGATTGCACCATCGATAGATGTGACAAAGCAGGCACGACGAGAGGATATGGGTGCCTTGAGTGAGTAGGACCATCAGATCAGGCACCTCCATAAGGATGAGTGTATATTATTGTACTATGGCCTCATTCTTCATTGTGCATGATTATTTGGGTGATGTTCACTGGACATTTATGTTGATGTACTTAGTGGATCCTCAATTTATGTACTTTCATGTTATGTGATCATGTAATGTGTGTGTTGATGTAGTTTATCTGATATTCATGTGTTTGTAGCCTTTTGATGGACTGTCTGATTGTCATGTTGCTTTATGATATATCTAAGCTTGTTGACGTTTTAGATGTGTGCACTTGTTCTATCATGGACTTATGCTTGCATGTGATTGTTTGATGTGATGATTATGGAAAGAGTGGATGTGGATGTGTGTATATATGTGAATGATGAATGTAAATAGATCATGAGTTAGAATAGGTGGTATGTCATTGATGATGTGATGAAAATGTGATGTGATATTATGAATGTAGGGATAGGAAATGAAATGTGGTAAAATAGAATGTGATGTAATGAAAGCGGATGAAATGAAATAACAAAATGTGATATAATGAAATATAACATGAGGTAATGAAAATGATTTGTAATGTAATGTAATGGAATGAAACAGAAAATAGATTGTAATGAGGTGAATGTCGTGATAAAATGTGTGGAAAAGAAATGATATGTGATGAAATACATTGTGATTTAATGAGATGAAATACAATGAAATAGAGAATGTAATGAAAATGCAATGAAATGAGTAATGAAATGAAATGGAATATATAACGAAATGAAATGAAATGAGTAATGAAGTGAAATGAAATGTAATATGTTATGAAATTAAATGAGATAAGTAATGAAGTGAAATGAAATGATAAGTAATGACATGATAGTTAAGGAAATGAAATGAAATGAAAATGTAATGAAACGAAATGAGATAAGTAATGAAGTGAAATGAAATGTAATATGCAATGAAATGAAATAAGTAATGAAGTGAAATGAAATGTAAGATGTAATGAAATGAAATGAAGTGGAATGAAATGAAAATGAAATGGATTATGTGACGAAATGAAATAAAATGAGGAATGAAATGGATTATGTTATGAAATGAAATGAGATAAGTAATGAAATGAAAATAAACAGAAAATGTATTGAAATGAAATGAGATAAGTAATGGAATGAAATGAAATGAAAATGTAATGAAATGGGATGATACAATATGAAATGAAATGAAATAAAATGGTAAGTGAAAATGTAATGAAATGAAATGATATGATATGAAATGTAATGAAATGAAATGATATGAGTAATGAAATGGAATATGTTATGAAATGAAAGGAGATAAGTAATGAAATGAAAAGAAATGGAATATGTAATAAAATGAAATGGAATGAGTAACAAAATGAAAAGAAATGGAATATGTAATGAAATGAAATTAGATAAGTGATGAAATGAAATGATACGATATGAAATGAAATGAAATGGTAAGTGAAAATGTAATGAAAGGAAATGATATGATATGAAATGAAATGAAATGATATGAAATGTAATGATATGAGTAATGAAATGGAATATGTAATGAAATGAAATGGAATGAGTAATGAAATGAAAATAAATGGAATATGTAATGAAATGAAATGAGATAAGTAACGAAATGAAATAAAATTGTAAGGCCTCGCCCTGACCCATCCTAGCATAGTTGATACATTATTATTTTGATACTCGTGACTCGATATGTCGAAACACTATTTGATGCACTGAATATTATTATGCTATTTTATGATGTGTGATGCTTTACCTTCAAATATTTGATTTCATCTTTTAAAGCTTTATGAACATGTATAATGATGAAGTAAATGAATGCAGAACTAGCACTTTGATTATGCAATTTTAATAGTCAAAAATATGAGTAGAATGAGATAAACAACTAATTATTAGAAAGATGGATGTTTTAAATTTATATGATTTTTCTGATACGTAATTTACATATATGCATGTGATTTCTTAAACTACTAATGTGTGCAATGAGTGTGCAAGATATTTAGTCAAGAAACCCAATGGAAAGACAGAATTGAACCACTTACTAATTTGTGCTAATTTGCATTGTCCTTCTTTGAAGGTTGTTAAATGGTTTTACTATTTTTCCTAGCTTTTGATAGGTCCCTATTAAGTCTTTAAGGCTTAAAAACATTAAATTTAAGTACCCTAGAGGTAAGGGTATGGGTTGGGAGTATTTTCCACCCCCCCCCCCCCGAGCTTCTTTGGTTGACTTTTAGGGTCACTCAAAAACCTTACTTTTGGTTGATTGTGAAAATTGATTGTCTCCTTCATGAGTTGGTGACTTAAACTCCACCTTGAGGTTTACCTAATGTTTAGTTGAGTTAGGATCATATTAGATGCATTTTTTGGAGAAGTTTTGGTTGTTACCCAATCTCTAGTTTTAGAGAGAAGTTTTCAAGATTGAAGGGAAGGAAGGAAAAGCTCATCTCAACTTGTTCATTTTACCATAACCTTATTGTGAAGGTAGGAGTTCTTCACCTCTTTTGTTCATGTTCTTCATATTGTTCATGCTTTGATTTATACATAAGACATTGTGTTGTTGAATGTATTGCTTGTATGTGTGTTAAGGTTGCTTGGGAGGGATCTAAACTTGTTTCTTGGATGTATTTCTTATGGTTTGCTTTGAATTTTGAGCGGATTGTATGGGGTTGTTTTGGCATTACTCACCCTTGGATAGGGAAGAAGTGGCCATGTACGGGGGAAGGGCCTTAGTTGGACCTCAATAGTGTAGAGTCTCTTCTCATGATGAGAAGAGAGAAAGAGGGCAGGGTGTTATGGGCCCCTACTTGTCATTACATATGTTTTGGAAATTTGAATTCTTGAAGAAGAGAAGGAATGAAAATCCTTTTTGTATTGGCCTCGAAAGGGCATTTGTGGAAGAATGGAAGTTCTTGAATTTTTAGCCTCGAAAGGGCTATGTTATGGTATGGTGATCGACATCTCCTATTGAGAAAATCCACCTTCTCCCTAGTTTGGTTCAATTTTGAACCTATTGTGCAAAACCGGGATGGGGATGCATGCTTGATTTGTTCTTCATATTATGTTTGTTTTACCTCCGGGTCAGTTCTTGTCTTCTCCATGATTCCCTTAATGCATTGAAGATATTGAAAAGGATCCCTTGTGAAGGACATAAAAGAAAATTCAATTTGTATTGTAACATTATGTAAAATTATAATTAAATTTGATGTAGTGGCAAGGATGTCGGGTTTTCTTACTCGTTCTTTCCCGATGGAGCCTTAAACCAGGTTGATTAATAAAAGAGAAAGGATTGAGAAACTTTCATGCACTGTATTTTATGATAATTTAGTTCATGGAGATGTACAATGAAGGATAGAATAAATGATGATGTTTTCAAATTATGCAATCTTCAAGTTTCAAATATGTTAAGGAAAAGAAAGTTTTTATGTTGAAATTTTAATCCAATTTTGTATGTATTAGGAGATACACAAAAAAAAGATAAATCTCTCATGGTTGATAAATGAATTATTCAATCACCTTGTTAAAATATGCAAATGTTAGATCCAAATTGATAAGAAGACATACACCTTGTTTCAGAGTTATTACAAAACATGTATCAACAAAAAAAACAAAAAAAAATCCCCCTTGTATTAAAATGTTTGATTCAAGAAAATTATTAGTTTGCAAAGCAATAGAAAAAAAAATCACACTTTGTTGATAAAACCAATCACTCAACTCCTTGTTAAACCAAATACTATGGTAAATTCAATTTTTTTTAAAAAAAGAATATTCACCTTGTTTTGAAAAAAAAAATGGCTTGCAAAAAAAAAAATCAACACTTAGAAAGAATTGGCTTCAAAAAAAAAATTGCATCTCAAGGAGAAAAATAGCTCTCTAGAAATTGTATGGGAAGAAAATTTAATCCCATAGGATTACAGAGAATATTCTATGTTATATTCCTTCCTATAATAAAAGAGGGGAGAGTTTTAAATTTAAAAAAAATGGAGTTTTATTAATCATTAAAGAAAATACTTTTGAAATTGTTATATATATCCTAAAACAATAAATAAATAAATAAAAATGGATACTCACCTAATAAACTTTAAATTATTAATACCCCCTCTATCCTAAGTCCTTAACCTAACCCCCCCTTTCATCCATCCTATGACTCTAGTGCTTGGAATGTACCCACCCGCGATCGCATTTACATCCTCCTTGGGCGTCGAGCTGGAGATACAATTGGGAGTGAATGGACTCAAGTCAACTCCCATGCAATCATTTAAAAAAAGAAAAAAGAAAAAAAACAATTATGATAGATAGATAGATAAAATTTTAACGTCCACGAGGCCAAAAATAGCCTATGGGACAGCAAGACAACTCAAGCAGACTTAAGTAGCGTTGTTCGCCTCTTGTGTAGACTAATGATGAGCCCCCCCAATTGCTCAATGTACTCTTCGTTGAACAGGTTATGCCAAGAACTGTCACATATAGTATCCGCAAACTTATCCCTGCTATCCTTGTAGGCCTCACATTCTAGAATAAAGTGTTGTTCAGTTTCCACTTTCCCAGAATTGCAAAATCTGCAAATTCTCTCTTCCCAAGCCTCCTTTGGCCTCTTCCAACGCCCAGTCTCACAACGAAGTTGGTGAGAGTTGGTTCTCAGCTGAGCAATAAGAATTTTAGCTCTCCAAGAAATGTTGGCTCCTATGTACACTTTTTCGAGTCGATCACAAGTGGGGTTCAACTCATTTATATAATATAGTTTCTTCCTCCCAATCTCGCTTCCCCAATTTCTCTTGTAGAATTTCTCCATAACAAAGACCTTTATTTCTTTATTAATTGTGGGGCACATATTGAAATGAATATTCCATTTACTCATCCACTTGATGTTTTGTTGCATCCATGTCCTTTTTCGCTTACATAGTGTGTCACTAAAGACAACTTTCGGCCATCTATCCTCTTCCATTTTTTCGATTCTTTTTAGATAGCTTAAAAGGCAAACCATAGCAAGTGCCTCAATAGGCGCAGCCCCCATTTCACTTAGCATGATGTCATATGGAACAGTGCTTTTAATTTTAAACTTGCTTGTAATCAAGCGCTTTTGGATTCCTTCGATTTGTTTCCATTGTGCTATAGTAGTGTTGCTGGCCCATAATTCACACCCATAAAGAACAACTGGCAGCACAAGAAGACCAAACAAGGTTTGAATAGTTTTCCAATCCCACAACTCCGCTTCACGGCACCTATTCTGAAGAGCGTAGAAAGCCTTCCATCCACCTAATGTCCTTTTATACCTGCAGCTAGACCAGCTTAGTTTTTTGTTGAAATCGATGCCAAGGTATTTATATTCCGCAACTTCTTCGAGAACACTTCCATTGTAATAAAATTCATGTTGATGCTATTTTTTATTATTAGAGAAAATCATAACCTTGGTTTTGCTGATATTGACTTGCATCCCCACCATTCTACAAAAGCGCTCAAGAGAAGATAGATGGTCTTGCAAACCACAAGCAGATTTGGCAATTAAAATGAGGTCGTCCGCATATAGGAGTAGCTTTATAACAAATTCCCCTAGTTGAATGCCTTCACACTCTTGCGTGTTTAACCACTCTTCCAGTTTGTCAATATATAAACCAAATAAAGTAGGGGATAAAGGGCAGCCCTGTTTGACCCCGATATCGCTCCTAAAACATTCTGAAATGCCATCTGAAGTTCTGATTTTAACTTTCACCTCTTCGTACATCCTATGAGCAGCAGCTCTGAGATGCCTAGGAATCCCCAATTCTTCCATCCTCAACCAAAGCTTGTCTCTCGAAACGGTATCAAAAGCCTTTTTGAAGTCAACAAAGCAACAAAAAACCTCTTCCTTTTTCTCCCACTCTTTTTCAATAATGTGTCTCAGAGTATGCTTAACCCTTTATCACCCCACTCCTCCATCTTTCTAAGCACTCGTGTATGAGGCTTGTACCGCACATCAAAGGGGGACAGGTTTGCACCTGGCAGACTTAGGACAGCAAAAGTTGGGTGGGGGGGGGGGGGGGGGGGGGGTGGGGTGCACATATATATTAATTTGTGAAAGGATGGGCCACCCTAACCCAATCCTTGCCCTACCATGTGATTTCCCACACAATGCTTGGACAACGTGGAGGGAGGATGTTTTGGGCCCTGCGCTCACGCAGGTGCAGGTGGGGTAGTTAGGTGTAGGGAGTATGGGGGAAGTGTTACGTGGGTTAGGGGTAAGCTAGTGTTAGGTTAGTAAAATTTTGGATTTTGTTAGTTGCAATTTTTTTAATGTTTTAGTTATATTTTATCAATGTAGCTTAGTGTCAATTTTAAAGTTGAATTTAGTTTTATAAAAAAAAAACGTAGGATGTTATTTTATATTTTCTTTCCCCTTATTATTATAATAAGTTCAAAACTATAGGTTTGTATTTTTAGGTAGTTTAAAATTTAATTAAGTTTAGATTTAAGTAATATCAGTATTAAATGAAGTTTTCAAAAAAGAATAGTTGGTGTATGTTATTTAATTTAATGTTTTAAATATGAGTTAATTAGCATTAGTATTATGTGTAGCTTTAAGTTAAGATATTTTTTAGTCTTTATTATTTAAATTTTAGCTATATCATTATTATTATTTTAATCATTAGAAATGTTTATTTTTAAATAGTTATAGATTTAAGCAATTGTTTTCAAAATAGAGTTTATTTAATTATATGTGAAATGTTATGTTAATTAGTAAGTCTTGTGTTTGATGTGTTGAATAATTAGTTTTATATTTATAGAATTTTTCTTCTTTTATCAATTAGTATATTGCTAATTTATACGCAGACTAATAGTTTTATAATTGATTATAGATAATAGGACCTAATTTTTTTTTGTTGTAAATTATGTTGCCTATCGTCTAAGGATGTAAGACTTTAAATGTATATAAAGGTACCAATGTGATAAAACTTTTAATATTGAAACTAGAGTGTTAAATTAATTAATCGATCTAATGATGGAAGATAAATGTACAATTTAATTATGTATAAACTTAAGATAGAATGTCAAGATATTGTTCAAAGAGCAGTGAACTATACTTAAACTTGAGTAAACGAACTTATCAACGTAGTGAATTTTAGTTTAATTACTAATTAAAAAAATAAAATTGTGTGTGTTTTGCCCTATATTTTGGGCATGACAGAAATGAAAATGTAATGAAATGGAATGATACAATATGAAATGTAATGAAATGACATGGTAAGTGAAAATGTAATGAAAGGAAATGATATGATATGAAATGTAATGATATGATAATGAAATGAAATGTGATAGGTAATGGATTGAAATAGTGGGAAGTGATGGATTGAAATAGGGAACGAAATGAGAATGAAATGAAATGTGATAGGTAATGGATTGAAATGGGTAATAGAGTGAAGAGGAAATGGCATGAAATTTAATGCAATGAGATGAACAGTGAAAGGGAATGGAATGTCTAAGGAACAAAATGATATATGATGAAATGAACGAAAGTAATGAAATGTTGAAGGAACAAAATGACGTATGATAGGATGACATGGAATAATGAAATGGAAAGAAACGTCTAAGTGTGGGGGTGGGATGAAAGGAGATGAAAAGATAAATGGAAATATGATAAAAATGGACGTGACAAATGAGGTGTGAGTGAAGGTGAAAAATGAAAGGAAATGAAATTGTTCGAGATTCAAAGGCTCTGAGGTGGAGTGGCAACTTTTGAGATTCAAAAGCCATGAAATGAATGGATGAAATGGTGAAATGAAGGAGATGGAAGATGAGAAAAGATGATGCAATGAATGAGATTGTTTGAGATTCAAAAGCCACGCAAGGTAGCAGATGAGGTGGTGCAATTTGATAGTGACGAAAAGTGTCAGAGAGTCAAAGGCCACATAAGGAAATGAGGGGAATGAAATGGTGAATTCATGAAGTGTAATGCTGGCATGGATGGGATGAAGAAAAAAAGTCCATGATAATTGGGTGCTCAGAAGCTTGCTTTGAGGTTGATGTTGATGTTGTTGTCTATTTTGTTGATAACCAGTCATGAAGTTGTTGACTAATGTTGGAGAATTGTATCCTAATTTATGTGCCAACCATTTGTTTTGCAAGGAACCCGAGATGAAAAATGCAAACTAGATGAATGCAACTAACTACCACTTTTTTAAAGAGATGCAAACTAATTGTCATCATAGAGCATGTGATAAAAAGTGACCAAGTACAACCACCACTAGCTCAGCTATAGCAATATGAATACTATGTCATGCCGAGAAGTACCAGCAAAGAGGAACAATGTACAAGAAAACATGACAACCACTAAGAAATAAAAGTTATAGTTGCAGGATAATAAAAATAGGCATGAAAACTAGTCACATGTCAGATTAAAAACCTCACCTAAGGTAGCGCACAAAATTGGTCGAGGTACATATGGCATTCCATCCGAGAGGAGGCTCTTATAAGTGGACACCAATAATGTGCAAAACCAAAGGATCATAGGAGTTAAATAGTGAAAACCCAAAAACAATTTAAAAATCATGACTTCATCTTGGTACCTCTAGTCAAACACATTATCGAGGCACTAAAAGCACCTGATAGCATAGAAAACCATTATTTGTGAACTAGGCATACTTCTAGTTGTGTGTAATAATATTGAATTTATTCAGGTCTACCAGGGAGTAACTTGTTGTACCAAGTGGATGGGAAGGCGTGGGATGTGTCAGTGGTGATTTAGCAGTAGAATCTAATGGTTGGTGTGCATCGGCAAAAAATTGGGTGGTTGAATGTTGAAGCCAAGGGTCAAGTGTATCGAGTACCAGTGTGGCAAGATGCAGAGAATGGATACATTGAAGACTAGTATAGAACGAGGCTCAAGTGACTGATGGGTATAAGGAGGTGAATAGAATGGTAATGAATCAAGGTGAAGTGAGGAGTAGAATGCGATTATTGGAGACAGTGAGAAGTTCTGGGAATCATGCAAGTGAAAGTATGTTGGGCTCACCAAATTAGTTGCAGCAAGAGGGTGATGCTAGCCAGGGAAGGTGGATGAGGCAATGATAGAGAGCGAAATGCATTAGGTGAACTTTTGAGGAGTGGGTGGATCAATCAAAACTCCAAGTGTTAGCTTTGGGTTCGGGTGAGACAAGCCAGCCAGGACAAGGGCTAGCGCAACCTAAAGAAGTGGGGATGGAGGCAAAAGAAATGCCCTTGTCAACTTTAATGATGTTATCCAGGATTGCAACGCAACATGCATTGCAAGTGGCAGTAGATGACAAGCCAATGATGCAGGTGGAGGATAGTTTGTCTAAGAAGACAAAGAGTATGTCAGGAGCAAAGGAGGAAGTGGGGGAAATAAAATCTCCTGAAAAGTCCATGGGAGAAACTTCAAAGGATGTGGGAGGTGTTAGTGGTGGTGTAGTAATGAGTGGGACGTGTTAGTGGATTAGCCTCCGGATGTTGGGACGAGGTTCAATAGAAGGGGGAACGAGATGCATAAATGTGGGGAAGCCACAGCTAGAGGTGGGAGGCAGAGATCAATCATCATAGGACGTGGAGGGATTACAAAGACTGTTAGTTATAAAGAGATTTCAAGCAGATAATGCAAAACAGGAGGTCACACTTTTGTTGGGATTGATGGAGAAGGCTCGGGAGGATGGGGTGCAAATGGAGGCAAAACGATTGCAAGTGGTGGTAGATGCAAAGCGAGCATGAGTGCAATTGCTAGAGATGGAGTCGCATGTGGAACATATACAAGTGGATGGAAGTGATGTAGGAATGTTGGCTGAATAGTCAATGGCTCAATGGTTGTAAGAATTGCTGAAGATAGCATAGGTGAGTTTGGAGAGCGCACAGAATGAGCTAGTGTTATATTGCAGTCGCAATCTGAGTCATTTAGGGAAGTAATTGCGAAGGCGAACTCCTTGGCGTTGAAGTTGTAGGAGTGAATAGCTTTAAGTGAGGGGGAGGTGAGGCAACTGCAGCAGCGTTTGGGTGAGGTAAAAGCAAACATGGAGCATTGGAAAATGATGACTGATCAAATGCAACAAGAGTGGGATGTAGCCCAATGAGTGATCACTGCACAAGGGGTGAGCAAATTGGTGGAGAATTTGTTTGTGGAAATGCACTAAATGAAAAAGGTACACTAGGAAGCTGCTTATTGGATGGGACGTTATTATCAGGCATTCCCGAATGAGGATGGTGAGAGACATAGTTTATAGATAAGGAATTTACACATATGTTGAACACACAATTACATGGTGGAAGGTTTCTAATTAATATGGATGTGGTGTGGACACATAGGGGCTTCTTCATCTGGAGCTAGGCCAAAAGAGACACCATTGATTGGACACCCTGTTGTGCCACCACCCCTGGGAGGCCAGAATAAATAATCCGCTAGACACTATTGGGGTGTAATGTTGTCATTGTCGTCATGGGAGAATAAAAAGTTTGTGCTTGTTGTTGTGGCAACTGATGTTGAATGTAATGCATTGTCATGTGTATTTTTGGTATTTTCAAAATATATTTGGATGTTTGTGTGGTTTTGTCGAATATTTAAATAATTTTGGGATGTTTGGTAAATATTTGAATGTTTTTGTTTTTTTGTGATAAATGTTGGAATGGTTTGACTCTTGTAAAATTGGGAACAATACAATCCATAAAGTGAGGATAATCGTGACTAGTAGGCGAGAACATTTGTGTGTATATTAAGAACCATTACAGATAATAATAAGGCCAATGTAGAGACGTTTCTCTAGGTGTGTGATGAGACAGACATTCTTGAGGCTTATGAAAAGGCATTCGGGGCCCAAAAGAGGACAATTGGGTCTCAAGTAGGTAAAATAGGGCCTTGAAAAGTCCCTTTAACTCGAGAAAGGCATGTTGGGGGCCCAAAAGACATCGAGGGTCTTGAAAAATGGTGAAATAGGGCCTATAAAAAGGCATTTGGGCTGAAAATTTTGTTTAAGGGGCCTAAAAAGGCATTTGAGGGGCCTAAAAAGGCACTGGAGGGGTCCAAAAAGGACACTTGTGCCTTGAAAAAGGCATTTGAGGGGCCTAAAAAAGGCGCTTTGGGCCTAAAAAGGCACTGGAGGGGTCCAAAAAGGATGTGTGGCCCTTGAAAAAGGTGCTAGAGGGGCCTAAAAAGGCACTAGAGTGGTCCAAAAAGGATGCGTGGGCCTTGAAAAATGCGCTAGAGGGGCCTAAAAAGGCACTGAAGGGATCTAAAAAGGATGCATGGGCCTTGAAAAAGGCAGTAGAGGGGCCTAAAAAGGGGCTTTGGGCCTAAAAAGGCACTAGAGGGGTCCAAAAAGGACGCGTGGGCCTTGAAAAAGACGCTAGAGGGGCCTAAAAAATTGTTGGAAGGGTCTAAAAAGGACATGTGGCCCTTGAAAAAGGTGCTAGAGGGGCCTAAAAAGGCACTAGAGAGGTCCAAAAAGGATGCGTGAGCCTTGAAAAAAAATGCTAGAGGGGCCTAAAAAGGCACTTTGGTCCTAAAAAGGCGCTAGAGGGGGGAGCCAAGCTCGCACGCTTATGCTTACTTATTCTGTGCCTTTGGTTGAGTGAGGATGAAAGAGTCTGATGGATATCTGGGCTTTCAATACAACATTGATATAGTTGTTGAAGGGGGCTAGACTAATCGTGGTGACTGCAACTTAAATAAGACTAATGATCCATGGGAATTGTTGCTCTTGACAAGAGGAAGGAAATGAGGGCACCTCTTGCACTATATGTGTTGTGCTAGATTTTCCAAAGTCCCACAAAATGTTTCAGGACTTTACTACGTTGCTTCTTAGTATCAGCGAGGCATGTTGGGTTCAAATATCTAATGTCCTATTATATAGCCTAATTGAGCTAAAGTGAGGTAGGAATTGACAGGAATTTTGGGGTGTTGTTAATGTTTCGAGCTTTCATGGCCATGTTTAGCAATTATTGACCCCTTTTTGAATGCTTTGGGCTAATTGTGAATTTTTTTGCTATTTTTAAATGATTTTTTTTTTTTTTTGATAATTTTGGGCAATTTTTGAATTTTTTTGATATTTTTGGATGATTTTTGGGTTTTTTTGGTATTTTTGGATAATTTTTGAACTTTTTTGATAATTAGAGGCCATTTTTGAATTTTTTTGATATTTTTGGATTTTTTGGATTTTTTGGGTTTTTTTGGTATTTTTGGATTATTTTTGGGTCTGTGGGGGTGAAACAAAGGACGTGAGTGAGATTTGTTGGAATACGGGGGTAACCAAGACCATGTGAGGTACCTAAAGAGGCAATGAAGGGAGTTTATGATGTCAAATAGGTTGACTGAAGGCTAAAATAAATATTAGAGATCATTGGCCAAGGTGGATAGCGAAGATGTGCATTGATTTTCCTACAATTCATGTCTATGGTATCTCAATACATAATCAGACTCACTATTTTGCTGAATTTGTTGTGCTCCACGTTGTTGCTATCATACTAGTTGTCTCCACTATTGTGAACTACATTTGATGCCAAAGAACCATGGAATTGTGACCCATAAGTGTTTCTTGAATCCTACTACTCTCACTTCTAGTTATAGTTTGATCTTTGCTTCGTGGTATGAATAGGGGCTATTGCATGAACATAAAAAGTTGTGGGTGTACATTCAATCAAGGAAAAGGGCTTTGATTTGCTCTTGTTATTGTTATTGTTATTGCTATTATGAGCTTTGTTTCCCTTGCTCTACTATTGTTGTCATACTAGTTATTTATGCTGCTATGAACCACATTTGATGCCAAAAGACCTCAGAACTATAACCTACAAGTTTTTCTTAATTGGGTATGTGTGAAATTAACTTGACGATACTTGAAACAAGAAAAATTTGTCCAGAGATAGTTGCTTGAGGGCTATCTTGACTATTTTTCAGCATTGAAGGACTTGTGTTGTTTAGGGAAGTCCAAAAGTGTTATTTCTCACCCCTTTTCAAACCAAAGATAGCATTCTCACTTCTTTTGTACCTTTTTTTTGGTATTTTTGATGTTTTTCTCAAAGCTTTTAGACATAAAACCATTTGAGATAGATGCTATTGATAGGTTCTGCTAATTTTGTACCATCACAATCTAAAAGTTTCTAAGTACCAATCTCAAAGGATTCTGTGATAAGGTAAGGACCAATCCAGTTGGCCTCCCATTTTCCTTTATTTTCCTTTGTTGCTTGGTTCTTAGGGTTTTCTCTAAGCACTAGGTCACCAATCTGAAAGACACGGGGTTTGACCTTTTTGTTGTAATGTCTTGATAATCTATTTTGATACACTTTGAGATGTTCATGTGTTGTACACTAATGTTCTTCTAACAACTCTAGCTATTCTAGACCGTCCACTCTATAATCCTCATATGATAGGACATCTTGAAGAGTAACTCTCAAGGATGGGATCTCAACCTCTAAAAGGAGAATAGCTTTGTAGTCGTAAACTAAGGAGAAGGTTGTCGTGCCTGTAGGCATCCTAACACTCGTCCTATAGGCCTAAAGGGTGAGGTTCAACTGTAAATGCCAATCCCTACCAATATCATTGACAGTTCTTTTGAGGATATTGATAATGGTTTTGTTGGTAGCCTCTGCTTGACCATTGCCTTGGGGATAATAAATTGATGAAGAATGGTGTATAATGTGAAATTTTTTACATAATTCATCAATTATTTGGTTTTTAAAGTACAAGGCATTATCTATGAGAATGGCATGAGGTATGCCAAACTGACAAATGATATGGTTGAGAATAAAAGGGAGATTTGTTTTCCCATAGAGTCAGCAAGTGGCGCCACTTTGACCCACTTGGTGAAGTATTCTGTGGTGGTGATAATCCATTTATGCCCACCGGAGGAGGGTGGATGGATTTTTCCAATTAAATCAAAACCCCACTGATAAAAAGGCCATGGCATGGCCAAAGGGTTTAGCTCTTTGGGCTGGTGCATGAACAAGATTACCATGGATTTGACATTTTTTGCAAGTTTTGACATAGTCAATAGAATCCTTTTCCATGGTTGACCAAAAATAGCCCATTCTAAGAATCTTCTTTGCTAATGTGAACCCACTGGAGTGTGACTTGCAAATCCCTGCATGGACTTCCTACAGAGCAACTCTAGACTCATCCTTTTCAAGACATCTAAATAAAGTATCATCAAGACCTTTCCTATACAGTGTATCAGCCACCAAGGTGTAATGGGAGGTTTTTTGAATGAAATTTCATTTTTAGTTATGTGAGAGGTTAGATGGAATGGTGTTATCATAGAGGTAAGTGATAGTGGGACTGTACCAAAGGGAATCAAGAGCATTTAGGTGGAAAACAATAAGGGAATTGGGTTGAGTAAATGCAAGTTGGACCACCTCTTCCACTAGGAACTCATACCACTCATGTTGCTCTGAAAGCTAAAGTAAGGAGGCCAAGGTGGCCATAGCATCTACTGCTCTATTCCTTTCTCTAAGAATTTGTTCAAAAGTCATGTGAACAAAACATGCCTTCAGTGTATCAACTATACGTTTATAAGGCAATAATTTTTCATCTTTGGTCTGATAATTGTCAGTAACTTGATTGATGATTAAGTAGGAGTCACCATAAACCTCTAGGGTTGTCAGTTTCCATTCCAAAGCTAGCTTGAGACCTAGGACCAAGGCTTTGTATTCGACCATGTTGTTGGTGCAAGGGAAGAGCAATTTGTAAGATTTAGGGAATGGTAACACCAAGTGGCATGATGAAAAAATATCAACACCTAACCCATGGTGTGTGTAGGAACCATCAAAATAAAATTTCCATGTTACTGGCTCTGTCTGAAGAATGTACATATCAAGGAAGTCAACTAAGATAGGATTGGAACTCTCTATAGATGCATTTTCCAATTGATTGGGAATGACCTGTCCTTTTATCGCCTTCCTATCAACATACTCAATGTCAAACTTAGTTAGAATTATCACCCTTTTAGCCAGTCTACTCGTTAATGTTGTCTTGCTGAGAAGGTATTTAAGAGGATCAATTTTTGAGATGAGCTTGACTTTGTGTGCTAGGGGATAATGATGTAGTTTTTGGGAAACAAAAACTATGGCTAGGAAAGCCTTTTCAATGAAAGATTAATTAAGCTAATAGTGGACCAAGGTATGACTGATGTAGTAAATTGCTTATTCTTTTACTTGGTCATTTTCTTGTGCTAGGAGGGCTTCGATTGATTTATCTGTTACAGAAATATACAATAGTAATGGTTTGTGTGATACTAGAGGTACCAACATAGGCAGATTCATCAAATAGGTTTTAAGTGTTTCAAAAGCTTTCTGACACTGATCATCCCACTTAAAATTTATGTCTTTATGTAGCAAGTGTGTGAAAGTTATACACTTTTCTGCCAACTGAGAAATGAACCAGTGAACTGATTGAAGCCTACCTTGAAGAGAGCATAACTGATTTAGGTTCTTTGGAGGTTGCATACTAATTATGGCTTGTAGCTTTTTTGGGTCTACTTAAATAACTTTGGTTGAGACAATGTATCCTAGGAGCTTGCCTAATTTGATGCCAAAAGTACATTTCTTGGGATTGAGCCTAATCTTGAACACTTCTAGGTGGGTGAATATTTTGGCGAGTATGGGAAGATGTTCTTCTTGACTATGGGATTTGGCAAGAATGTCATCCACATAATCTTCCATGAAGATATGCATCATATCATGAAAGATAGTGGTCATGGCCCATTGATAGGTAGCCCTAGCATTATTTAATCCAAAGTGCATTACATTCCAACAAAACATGCCCCATGCACAAGTAAAAGTTGTTTTCTCTTGATCTTTCGGTGCTATTCTAATTTGATTATACCCTATAAACCCATCCATAAGTGAAAACATGGAATGATCTACTATGAGATTGACAATGGTGTCGATATTAGGGAGGGGAAAGTCATCTTTAGGACATGCTTTGTTTAAATCTTAGAAGTCAATACAGATGCGTATGCTGCCATTCTTCTTTGATATGGGGACAATGTTGGATATCCATGATGCATATGCCAGGGGCCGAATGAAATTGGTGCTGATTAATTTTTCCAATTCTACTTTGACTAATAGGGCTATATGAGGATGCATCTTTTTGAGTTTTTGTTTTATTGGCTTAACCTCCGGTGAAATGTTAAGATGGTGGAGGATAAAGGTTGGGTCTAAGCTGGGCATGTCTGCGTAAGACCATGAGAATTTTATCTATCTTTCTTTGAATAATTCAATGAATTCCTTCTTTTCTTTTGTGCTTAAGGATTGTGCCAAATAAATGACCTTTCATTCTTGTTCTGTGTTGATGTTGACTGGTTATGTTGGCTCAATCAAAATAGAAGATTACTCCTCAGAATGTTCAGGTAAGGTATCAATTAGCCCATCCACGGGTGCCATGGTTGGGTTTTCATTTTGGGATGTGTCACTTCTGTTTATTTCCATTTTTTTGTCAATATTAGCCACAACTTGGTGGTGGTCAATAAGGTTGTAGGATGCTTGTCTTGCTCTAGTGTAACTGAGGTGATTGATACCTAACCCGACCATATGCTCTTCTTCCATTCTTCGTTGATGAGATGGTTCAACTGCATTAAGGTAGATGAAAACTTCATGGTCAATGTCAAAGTGAGGGAGGCTATGAGACTTAGTTTTATCCCAGTTAATGAGTTTGGGATGGACTAGGGAAAGTGATTTGTAGCATGGGTTCAGGGTTTAGTGAGCTTTAAATTCATAATTTCATTAGATGGCTCATACATTGTATCCATCAAATCTATGACATGGACTTCTTCTCGAGTGTCGGGGAAAGTAGAGCTTGCAAGAGGCTCGTAGTAATCATCTTCAACTTCTACTAGAAAGAAGTTAGGGAATAAGATTTGAAATTGAAACCCTTCAACATGTTCATCATCTTCTAAGCTACCCTGATATACTTTGTTTCTTGGTGAAGTGGATATTGAACTATGAGTTGTTCTTTGGTTAGCCAAACTGTCAGGGGTGGGTATGTGGACAACATCACATTCTTTATCATGGAGAGATTCCTCAGATAGTGATTCAAATTCCCATTTAGCATAATCATCATCGTCTTTGTTATTGGAAGTATTTGTGGGTGGTTCTTCTATGGAATGTGAACTTGAGAGGGACAAATTCACTTTTATGATATCAGTTGTTGTTGGGGTATAATTGTCCTTTTGTTTGGGTACCCACACCAAGGTAGAAGAGGAAGGATCATTATGTTTTGGGTGAGCTTTGAAATAGGTTTGCACCTTGTCTTGTCCATCATACCCTACCCCTGTTTTAGACTTGTTGGACCTGAACTGTGCCATTAGAGGTTTGATGATGCCTATCCCTTTCCCTAAGGGACCATCTCCCATGTATCCCATCTTTTTCATTAGATCAAAGCCTTTCCTGTGTAGATGGGGGGAGATGTCAATGTTCTATTGATTGATGTCTTCCAATAAGTTTGGAGGTGTGCCACTTTCTTTGATAAAATGTGCATGATATGACTTGGTGGATGATGGTTTTCCATGAGACCTCAGAGAAAGTGGGGGATCAAATAGGGAGACTGAGAACTTGCCTACCCCTTTATGGTGCAACTTACACTTTCTATCTAATTCTTTCACTAGTTTATCCATTTCTTCATAGTGTAGTTGTTTGGGATCTTTCGATTAAGATGGTGGTGAAGGAGTGGAATGACCCGAACAAACCACTTTCTCTTTACCCTTAGTTGATGTTGATGAGTGGTTGCTCATTTGGTTAGTAGAGTGTGAAGTGTATGTAGCTGTGGACTGGTTGATATCATCTGTCCGTGTGTCAGCTTCTTCCTTGTTATGAGGGACAAGTGAGTTACAATACTGGGAAAAGTGTTGATCTCTGGGTATGGTTACCTCTTGACCCATGTAAGGAAATTTAAGGCACTGGTGGTAGGTGGAGGCAATAGCTTGCATGTCATGAATCCATGGTCTTCCCAATAGCATGTTATAAGTTAATTTTAGGTCTAAGACCTGACAGACAATTTCTTTCATAACCAGTCCTACTCTGATTGGTAATATGACCATGCCTTTGGAGGATCTTTCTTCATCACCATAAGCCTTGATGGTAATCTTTTTTCTTGGGTCAACAACATCCTCTATGTACCTGAGGGCTTTCACTAAATTGAGTGTGCAAATATTGAGACCAGCCCCACCATCGACCAATGCTCTCTTAACTCGATTCTTTTGGATGAATACTTCAATGTGCAAAGAAGAATTTTGTGGTTGGATGATATACATGTTGTCTTGAGCTGAAAAAGACACGTATTGAGGGGCAACTAGATTGATAACCATGTTTTGAAATCTACTCACATCTAGGTCATTTGGCACTAAGGCTTTGGTGAGTATTTCTTTATGCTCCAGGGAGATTTGCAATAGTTCAAAAATGGAGATGTGGGTCGAAGTCTTGAGTAATTGGTTAACTAGGTTGTACTTGATGGAGGAACTTGGAGCTACTCGGTCAAGATTTGTCATAGGTCCTAGTAGGACAATTTTAGAGGCTTGACCTCGAGTAACGATATTTGAGGACTATTTTTTGTTTTTATCTTTGATTATGATGACATTTATAGTGTCATCAAATTCAAAAATCATGCCAATGGTATTATCACAGTGATGCGCATAATTAACCTTGGTTTGAGGAGGTGTGTTTTGATTGGCCTTGGAAGACTCCCTCTTTTCATGACTCAGGAAGGGGTTCTTGAAGGTCGTATGGTCTTCATTATTGCTGAGATTATTTACTTCAATGATTCCATCATTTATTAATTTTTGGATGACCCCCTTAAGGGCAAAACAATTATTTATTAAGTGCCCCCAATTTTGATGATAACCACAAATGTGTTTCTTGTTCCACCATTTTGGCTTGAATTGGGGTTCATATAGTTTGGCCTCGGGTAACACAATGAGGTCATCAGCCAAGAGTGTTTGTAAAGCACTCTCATAGGACACCCCTATGGGTATATACTCCTTAGGTATATCAAAAGACTGATATCTTCGTGGGGGAGGAGCTTGATTGTAAGCAACTTGTTGATTAGACATAGAGGGAGTCTTCGTGTTACATCGATAAAATGAGTAGGCATTATTTTGTTGAGGTGCGAAAATGGGATCTGGTTGATTTAAAGGGGGTTGAGTTTGAGTTTTGACATGGTTGGCTTCAACTACCCCATCATTTGTGGTGTTTTTGTTATTGTTTCTCCACCATGATTTATGTTTGTCAGTGGACCGATCAGAGGAATTGTGCGTTTGTGTGGAATTGTTGGAGAAACCTTTACCATATTTGGATAATTTAATTATGTCATTGTTTACCAAGGTTTCTTCCACCTTAGCTACATTTTCTAAAAGGTGGTTTTAAAATATTTAGACCCTTAGAGTTGGAGCCAATAATTCATTGGCTTTGGGAGACTGTTGATGAAGATATATGTTTTCTCTTTATCCAGTATGTCTCTATGATATTTGGCAAACATGTGCCTCCACCATTGTAGGAAGGCCTTAAATGATGCACCTAGGAGTTGTTTTGTGTTACATAGATCAATCATTGTAACTTCACTTTCAATGTTATAAGAATATTGGGTGATAAAAATGGAGGCCAACTGATCGAAGGTTTTAATATTGGAGGGTAATTTGGAGAACCACTCCATGGCTTGCCCCCTGAATCTCCTAAGAAATATATGCATTAGGTACATTGTGTCATGGACAAACTCCATACTTAGTATATAGAATTGCCTAAGGTGATCTTGTGGATCCAATGTACCAAAATATTTATCATATTTTGGTATCTACACATTTGGAGGGAAAGTTGTGAAGGTAATGCTTTTATTGAATGGTAGGGGACACACCTTTTCAAGGCTAAACTCTACAGGTTGTATTTTCACTCTTTTCATCATTTCCATTTCTAGTTGTAAGTCTTGCAATTTTTGTGTCACTATGTCTAAAGGTGACTCTTCTTCATCTCATTTCAGATTGGTCACATCAAAGTCAGATGGCAATTTTGCACCTTGTTGTGCTAATGTGAATATGTAGCATTCTTTGTATTTTTCCAATATCTTGTCCATGATATTGACAAGTTCAAGATTTTGTTGAAAATCTTCAATTTTAGATTCAATACTTTTGTCATCCCATGCATGAGATGAACCCATTGTGGCTAGGGATTATGAATTTCAATCAAGTAAGGGTGACTCGGGAGTAACTTTGTTTTGTGTGTAATTCGTTGATGTAGTAGATTTGAGGAGGTTTAGAGGTTCTATGCATTTGATGGTTCTATTTGCTATCCTAGCACTCACTCGTATGGGCGACCATTTCGATTTTGCTGGTACACCTATTTTGCGTAGTGGCATGAAAGGTGAGTTGGATTCTTTTAGTTTTTAGGCATTTTTCAAAAGGTGAAGGTTTTCGTTGATTGTGATTTGTTTTAGCAACAAGCTAGATTGGACAAGGTGTTTGCCACTATTGATAGGATAAGGTTCACTTTCGTGAAGTCAAGTAAAGGGACAGATGTGTGTCTTCGAATGTTCCTCGCTTGATGTGAAAAGTGAGGTAATGGTAACTATTGGGTTGATGATGATGTAGTTTTGCTTTTTTCAAAAGATGTCTTCGGTCAAACATGGAGATTCTCAAATTTTATAAAATACTAGCAAGGGAAAGGGTATCCAAATTTATCATTTATTCACAATTATTATGCACACAAATAGCCTTTGTTTTATGTTTTTGCTCAGATGCATCACAGGAATGGTCAAGTGCACTATTTTAGTAATCAAATGCATTGTTTCATTGTTCATATGCATTATTTAAATGCTCATATGCACTATTTTAACTGTCATATGCATTGTTTTCTAAATCAGATGCATTGTTTTAATTCTCAGATGTGTTGTTTTGTAGGTGTATGCGTCATAACAGAGATCAGAAGCGTTACAGGAATGTTTAGAAGCACTGTGTTATGCAGTATATGCACTACTTTCAGCAATGTCTTCATCTTAGACTTGGTTTCTCAATACTAGTTTGATTTTTGTCTTTCTGGAAGGTTTGTGATCCGCATTGGTGTACATTATTAAGTTTTAAAGCACTTCCAAGCACAATAGTAGTGAGATCAAAACAAAATGAAAAATTGCATGCACCTAGAAAATGGAAGAAAAATAGCTTCCTATCAAGGTTATCTAAGGCCAATGACTAATGGGTCTTAGTGTTCCAACTATGTTTGGATTTACCTCTCCTACAATAGAGAACTTCCCACCAACGCCAGGGAGGTTTGGTGCAATCCCTTGTGGGACTACTAGAGGAAGGCTATGTTCTAAACATAGGTGGCTTGTATTCAATTAGGAATACAAGATTGGGGGGTAATCCCTCTCACCGGTCCTGCTAAGGCAACTCAAGAGGTAGTCCTTCTATGGCTAGATGATCCTACCTAATGAAAAGTGAGAAATGGAAGTCACAAATAGGTCTAGGAATCTGATCACTCGAGAAGAGTGAGATCATATCCCTACTATTTTGGCTCCCCAAACATGACAAACACAAAGGTTTAATTCCCATCCCTTATACTACTGAAGACAGGGGACTCCTAATTAGACTATGTGTGGGGTCTTTCCTTGTTCAATTGTGACCAATCTTTATAGAAGGTCGAGCATTCTGATCAACTCGAAGGAGTTGAGAGCATAGGCCTACTTCTTTATCAAATCAATGAGATTGAATGTTCTTATTAAGCTATGTTTCAAAACTTAGAAATGCCACGCTCTTAATTAATAGAGCCGAGGTCCACCTACCTGATTCGGAGCTAGCAAAGGCTAGGTGCATTTATGGGGGTCTTCGTTCCTATTGCACACTATCTACAATTTGAAGGCTTTTTCATTAACGTGGAAGGGACCTATAAGAAAAAGATATTCAAATCTAGAAGTTAGATTCAGGAAACTGCAATCTTTACCAAATGTGCTGCAAAAATACTCATATGCATTACAGTAAACCTTATATGTGTTATTCTATCATGCAAATGCACTATAAAATGTTTCATATGCTCCACAGAAATGATTAAATGTGTTACATAACTATTCAAAAGAGCTATAAGAGATGCAGATGCATTATAGAACTATGCAAATACATTACAAAATAATGTATATGTGCTATAGAAAGATTACATGTGTTAAAATACAGTTCATAAGCATTAGAATATCTCTTGAATTCATTGAAACAAAATGCAAAAGCGTCAGAAGATTCGGATCTGGTCCTTCTATGCTCGAGGAAGACTTTAGAATGTTGTTCTTGTTTATAGGAGGTCTCCCGAATGCAATAGAACCTATATTTGATCAGATCTGCACAAGAGAATAGCAAAAAAACATAGATCTATCCTAGAAATGAAAGATTAGACTAAAAAACTTGAAAATAGAGAGGCTTTTAGTTTAGCCCCACAGTGGGCACCATTTTGTACACAGTGTGAACACATATTCATGAAACTTTAGTGTAGAATGCAAATAGACTGATGACGAACTATGTTAGACCCAAGATATCATCATTAGAATGTAATCTCTACAAGCATCTCATGTTTCCCTAACTAAAACTACTAAAATAGCTCTCAGACCAACATCTTAGTGATAGTTCTAGAATGAGATTATGCTAAAAATGCAGATCTATAATGAAAAAATGCAAGATCTATGACAACAATGCAGATTATATGTGAAATACAACTCCTACAAATGCTCTTGAAATGATCATGTCATGAACTAATATGCAATAAAAGATGCTAAATGATACAAAATGATGCTAAAATGCTATGAACTCTCTACATATGCCTATATTGTAGATGCATAAAAAACTTGGGTCCCTTGCCTCTTAGATTTCCCTCCTATTTATAGGATTTCAGAAGGGGTTGGGGTACGAATCAAGATTTTCACTTTTGACTGGGGGGTGAAAGTGAAACTGAAAATATCTCATAAGAGGCCAAGATGATTTTTCAAATTCTTTTAAATAGTAAAAGGGAGATTTTCAATCTTGTGAGGATAAATGATTTTATTTATTTAATAAATGATTTATTTTCAACACTTTGTCTTTTTCTTCCTCCCTTTTTGAATTTCATTTTATGAATTTGAATTGTTTTCTTCCTCTTTATCAAGTTGATTTAGGTCTTGTCAATTTGATAGGTGATTAATGACCTGATGTGATTTTTTATTTGAAAGTTTGTTGTGTTTTTTCTTATTTTCTCTTTAATTTGGACTTAATTGATTAGAATTGCATGATTTGGATCTTTGACAATTTTTGGGTGTATACACTACTGACTGGTGAGAATGAACCTGATTAAAGAAGGAGCTTGTCTCACACAAGGTGTAGATGTGAAGACAAGTGTTGTGATGTGATCATTGATGGTGGAAGTACTAGCAATCTGGTGTTAGAAAACATGGTTACAAAGTTGAAGTTGAAGAGACAGAAACACCTGTGCCCATATTGTATTGCTTGGGTGCAAGATGACCAAAAGGTCATGGTCAGTGAGAGATGCTTAGTGAAGTTCATGATTGAAAGCTACCAAGATGAGGTACTTTGTGATATCATACCTATGGAAATATGTCATATGTTGCTAGCTAGGTCATGGTAATTTGACAGGCATGTTGTACATGATGAACGAACAAATACCTATACTTTGACAAAGGATGGAGTGAAACATAAGTTGAAGCCATTGAAGGAGAAAGAAGAAAAGGTATGTAGTGCTACTAGAATATGTTTTGTTGATGGAAAGGATTTTTTCCAATGTATGAAGTGTGAGCATATGTGTTATGCTATAATTCCAAAAGATGGTAAAGAAGAAGTAGAGGAGGTACCTGCAGAAGTTGCATATATGTTGGGAGAGTTTTTTGGTATTGTGTTAGATAATGTATCTAG